>QFEA01006799.1:0-11209 GCA_003315975.1 Lactifluus echinatus
ATCAGAATTGCTTGACACATCAGAATTGCTTGACGCCGTGGAAGGACTTGACATCGTGTCAGTGTCAATGATCAAAAGAGACGAGACAGGGGTGTCAGTCTAGGAGTCAGTCTAGTCGGAGTCGAGAGTCGAGGAGTCGTGCCGTTAGGAGACGTGCCGTATTGAGAAGCCGTAATGACAGATGAGCACTGGCGCCGCACTGGCACAGCACAGCACCCCCACGATGGCGCTACTACACTACGGGTGCCAAACACATTGGGCAGCTTGGTGCTCACAGGCATCACAATGGCGAGTGTTGCCAATAGCCTCCGGCTTTCAAAATTTGGACTAGCGAGCGTGACATGACACCGTGACGTGCACTGGTACTTGAAGCCCTGAAACTTGAAACTTGAAGACTAACTGCCCCATCCCGACGTGATATTGTAAGGAACGTCTGGATACAAGAGCGCGTGTATTTCGACCAGAATAACCAAACAGAATAAATTAACAAGTACAGCTACTGCAGCTTGAAGGATAGGACACATTTGGTGTCCAGACTTCGGCAAATGACAAGTTTATGGCAGCATGGACTTCCCTTCTATATCCGATTCGGCACTTTGATAATCGGTATGGGTATGGACACAGGTTTCCGTGTAGACGTCGAATGTTGTCGTCTTCCGAGTCGTGTTGTTCCCTGTGCTCCCCTGCAACGTGCAATCATACATCTCGCCAGTGATGGAATGTGTCTCCCTGACAATGCCCAGGCGTGCCGTGATCAAGGACTGTGAGATGCCCTGATGCCCAGGATAGGTAAACTCTCTGATAGTAGCGAAAAAAAAAATCTGCTTACGAAGAATATGGGGATAATATCGACCACGACGAGTCCAACGTCAGCGGCGGACTATCGGGCGTCATTCGAAGACCGTGTACCAAGTTGCATAGAACGTACTACGACGTGCCCGCCGTGAGGTGCGAGTAACGTAATCTCCACTAGGAGGATCCCAATCCAAGTAACGATAGCGGCCTCGACGAGTGCACGGAGAGCGTTCTGGTACTTTTGAAGAGTCGTTTCTCGACCAGTACGCACATTCTGCAAGGCGTGGTGGTTCGCCCACCTGAAGAGGCAAGGTCAGAATCTTCCCACACTAAGATAAATGAATCGCGTACATTATTTTGTAAAGGATGCCGCCCGTCAACATTGAATTGAAGGAGAACATGAACCAGCCCCAAGCCACGGTGATATCCAGAGTAACTGGCAGCAGCCTGTTCTCGTAGAACTCCAAGTTGGAATAGGCTCCTAGATGCTGGAAGTCCGCAGACCAGCAGAGGACTATATCAAACAAGAGGGAATGTAAACTGTGTTCTGGAAAGCGCGCAGGGAACTCACGAGTATTCATCACAGTACCGATCGCGGGAAAGTATAGCGCCCACTTCTTCTTGTCAAATATTATGTAGAAGCGCCACGCCAAGGTCCCATCTGAGAGTAAACCCTGACACGAAACGAGTTGGCTTCATGATACGAAAGGCAAGTAGAGAACGCCTACGGCAATGGTTGTTGTGAAACTGAGAATAGATACGAAAATAAGCATCAATACCTATGTGAGATGTATCTCGGAGATGACTTACTTCCCAAGAACCGTCAATGGGATTCCCCATCTGAATAGTTCTTCCTTCGAGTCATCTTGACGGCGAGCGCGCGAGAACTCAATGGAACGTGTGATAAAGTGGAGAAGGAGATCTACGAAGCTGTGCAAGCCTGTGAGACACGAAAATGCGATGCTAGCTGTGCATACAGAGCGATGGTGACCCATCGTAGCCTCTTCGATGACACGGTGTTCTGCCTGTACGTCGACCAGATTGCCAGCACAAAGAGGACGAGGTATAGTCCTGCGGGTCAATGGCGGCTTAATGACGGCACGAAGCAGCACATGATGACCCCTACCAAAGAGGCCCGACAAAGAGGCGAGTGTGATAGCAGCGATGTGCAGCGTCTGTAAAGTCTCCACTGACATTGTCGCAGACGGGGCACTGGCAGCGCTGGTAGAACAACGATCCCATGGCTCTTCTTAAATGCAAGGGAGGGCGTTATTTCCGAGATCGTATAGATGCCTCGTGCTCTCTCAAACCCCGAATTGTTGAAAGGCACCAATCTTCCCTAAGATGGAACATTTGTGAGTTAGACTTTGGGCGGTTACCAGTCTCCGCGAGACCTAAATATCTCTGAAAATTTGCCTGTTTAGCCCTGCTATGAGAGATGCGATGAAAGCCCGGATCAGCCCTTTCGGGATGGTCAGACGAACCCAAGGTACCTCCATAGGTGTATTTGTGCGAACCAGAGCAATGTCCCAGCATCACCAGTGAATGGGATATCGCTCGGGAAGTTTGCCCTTCGCTTCAGCGGGACAGGCGTTTAGAACTGTGTCATCATCACAACAGCTCATTTGCTCCACAATTAATCTTTAAAAGCGTGGGGATAGCTTACGGCCGTTAAAAGCCGATACCAAACCTAGTTTAGGCACTGTTTCCCTACCGGAAAAACCGCTTCTGGGACTCTAATAAAGACATTTAGAGGCCGGTCATTCCTGCAGATCACTGTCCAGTTAGGTGGTTCGCCTAGAAGCAATAAGTGTGTTGAGGTCTTTGGCAGGCTGGACACGAAGAATGGCGACGACAGTGCGCTTGCGCTTGGCTTGCACCCGGAGCATCTTCTCCTTGGTGTGGGGGCCTAACCTGAAATTAATGGTCCGGTCTTTCTAGCACCTTATCCTCGAGCTCTTCACTGGAGGAAGAGTATGACGTGAGATTTGCTGACAAGACAAAGTTCAAGTTATCAAATATTAAATCACAAATATTAAATCAAATGCATCATAACGGAATGGAAGAGGAAGACTGCCGTATCTAACAATTTCTGAGCCCAATCACAAGAAATTAGTGAAGATCACTGCATGATTTTCCTGTGGGGTTGCATAGGGAAATACTGACTATAGCTGCCTTTGTTTCAGGCATGTAGAGGTGAGGCAAGTACGTTACATAAATCTCACTAACCCAGTGCCCGGGCTAATAATTAAAATACTCGCGAAAATTATTTGTTTTCATTGCATGCACTACAATTCCTCATGCGCTCACTCGAGCTCACAGGTGTTTGATCGGCCTTATCTTCTGTCAGAGGGTTCATGAGCTCGGCGGGGAACTGCTAAGGCTCCGTAGCTTAGATCCCAAAGTCGTCCCATTTGGGAAAAATATCCGTGTCGCCGGTTGCATTTACTTCATTTATAATAAAACAACGCGCTAGTAGTACTGGCCCATCAGGGTGTTGACCAGAAGTGCACTGACAGCCATTCATCGCTGCGGCGCTAAACCGGTTCCACACGAGACCAACGTCTGCACAGATGTCCAACAAGACGCAATGTAGATACTTATCAATTAGAAGAGATAGCTGAAGGAGCGCCCACAAAGCTAGCTTTGTTACGGTGCATACTGGGATGTTATCCCTCGGGCGATGGGTGACGATAATGCTCTAAACGGCTCATAATACTGCTGTATATAATCTAACACTGGAATCCTTTCTACGAAATGTATAGTACAGGTGCGTTACAAATAGGCTTGCATTGCATTCGTATTTGACATAAGTAGAACACAGATCTCGGGTTCGCAAAGCTCAACAAAATGAACCCAGGAGCCCATATTAATAGTAGTATCTCCTCTGGTTGTTGGCTTCTTCCCATTCATCCTTGAGTTGCAATGCCGTGGGGTACACCAAGCGCTTACCAATCCTACCAATACGCACAATAAGACACACTTCCCCATACGTGAAGTCCAAAGTTGTTTCGTTCCCATACCCCAGATACGCGTCCTCCCGACGGTTGAATGCCGTAGCGGGTGTAACCCAGGTCACCTTTCCTCCTTTCCCTTCACGGAAAGCCCATGCCCTATGTCCACCGTATCTTTTTTCAAACCAGTCAAGCAGATTCGCGGTCGGGCCAAACATATGAAGATCCTCGGGGAACTTGTCGAGGAGTATAGCATCAACAGGGGGTGAATCGCCCTTATTATCCTCATAATAAAAGTATAGCAAGGGTTCGAACCCAAACGAGCGCATGCACTGGTATACAGCCGCGTCACTGCCCTTCAGTAGGCTGTAGATGTGGTCGAGCGTGTCCTTAACTTGATATACGTGCCGAAGTCCGAACCCGAGCGTGCCGCCATTAGGGAGAAACTCCGGATTCTTAAGGAGGGCCTCGAAGGTCGAACGGAACATCCGTTCACTCGTGACCAGTGGGGCAGAAGGAGGCTCTGATACCAAATCTGCCGCAGAGGCACGCTCGCTATCATCGAAGTGGAGGCTATATGTCAACGTGACACGAATCCCGGACGTCACAGGCAAAATCTCGTGCTTGATGTCGTTGAAAAAGGTCGCGTAAGCGATAGAGGACGGCTGTGCCATCGAGAGCGCGGCTGCAACGTCGAACGTCCATTTCTGGCCGCGGTGTCGGAGGAGCAAATCACCGCCCTCATGCGGCGTCGGGAAGACAACCATGAGAGATCCGAACGCCTTCTCGTTGCGAGCTGTATCAACGTGAGATTCGAAGACAGATCCCTTGCCTGGGTGGCGACTTAGTCTGTGCTATGCGCAGACGTGTTAATCAGGCACATACTATACACATTCAACTTGACTAGCTCGACCTTGATTTTGCGCGTTGCCTCAGTACCTTCAAGGAGATGGTTGCGGACGATCTCGATGAGGTTGGTGTAATCAGGGACTAAGGGTGTGGAAAAGAAGTCGTTGTCCATCTTTCTAGCATTTGTGTCACTTTCATCCATTGCATCTCCGTCTCCGTCATGGAGGCGGTAGGTTGCGAGCTCACAGGCTTCTGTGAGTTGCTCTAACTCATCTGGGTTGGCATTTGCAAAATTGACACATCTATGGCGTTAGGAATTAGTGATGTCCGAACAATAGCATTTGGCGTCTGTCAACCTGGCTGCGCGGTGGTCTTTCGTAATCCTGTAAAAGAAAGAGAATTGGGAAAGTTGAAGTTGTAGGGATCCGCAAGCGAAGGGAGGTGTGTCGATAATTGACTTTCGCAGAGGAATGGCTAGATATTCCAACTCCTCCAACATTGCTGTGGGAGTGGGAGTGGAAAGTAGTACAGTGTTAGGAAAATAGGGGATGTGCTTACGATTAGCCCGTAGCTCGTGACGGAGGCGGAATTAATCATTCGTAGCCTGTAGCCTTCACATGTGACGCCAAGACGTACTATCACGTGTCTCCGTCACGTCAAGCCCTGAGAGATGAGTGACTTAAACTTAAACTTAACTTATTTGCAATGTCATGGCCTACTTGCTCATTTTTATACTTGTGGGTTGATAGTTCTTTGGTAATTTGATGTGTCTGAAGCTCAGTTGCAAGGGTGAATTACTGTTTAGTACGTCAATCCTCGCCGCAATCCCTAGGGACGAATCTCACTTCCGGCCTCAGTCACTAGCGAAATTTTCAAAACGTGGATCAACATACAACACAGAACGGGTATCTATCTCCACCAGACGGATTTGAAGGTTGCCCTGTCAGCTGCGGAGAATCTATCGGAGCGGGGCGATGACCCGATATCACCAGTCACCAGTACTGTACAGAATCCGGCTGGGGACTTAGGGCCCATTTCAACCAGAGGATTTGGATAAGTGTCAAGTAAGTTCCTGATTTCGGCTAGCATTAGGCTAGCAAGCCTGTCTCGCAAGTTCAACTTGTGTGCGAAATAAAATATTATAGTGTGTTGTTTGGGTGTGTTGTTTTTGTCTGTGTGAAAATATTCTTGTGGGGCCTAAGGTTAGGATTTACAATGTGGAGCCAAGGCCCCATACGGCAACGTGGTGTTCCGGGGTTCTCCGGAGGTCACATGTGTGACGATAGTGTCCATGTAACATGAAATAATATTGAGGTTTTTGCGTGAAAATAATTTTGTGGAGCCTATTTTAGGGTTCAAAGGGTACCCTAGCCCCAAAGGCATTCTAAACTAGGCTCTACAAAATTATTTTTACGCAAAAACCTCAATATTATTTCATGTTACATGGACACTATCGTCACACATGTGACTTCCGGAGAACCCCGGAACACCACGTTGCTGTATGGGGCCTTGGTTCCGTATTGTAACTCCTAACCTTAGGCCCCACAAGAATATTTTCACACAGACAAAAACAACACACCCAAACAACACACCATAATATTTTATTTCGCACACAAGTTGAACTTGCGAGACATTGCGAGACAGGCTTGCTAGCCTAATGCTAGCCGAAATCAGGAACTTACTTGACACTTATCCAAATCCTCTGGTTGAAATGGGCCTAAGGTTGCAATATCGTTTAGCTGGTGTGTCAACCCTTCCATATCGGGAGAGCCCTTCATTCAGCCCTTCAAACACCCTCGAATTCAGAATTGTCAGACCCGGCTTGTGCAATGCAGTACCGAGTTATGTGGTGTATAAAAAGGGCCATTTTGCTCTCCTTTTCCTCCAGTGTCATCGTTTGTTGAGCGTTGTATCTCCCACTGTCCTTCAAGCTTCCAGTGATCATAGCCATGCTTTCCAAATCTATCGTCGCTCTCTCTTGCTATTTTCTCTCTTGCCACTCCACTTCCTCAGGGAGTCACCAATGGTATGTTCACACAGATGTACTGCTATGCAATCCTGACTGATAAACGTAGGTGCTATGCGTCGGGGTGATACCATCTCTTACCCGCCTGAAGGCGTTTGAGGCTGCCCTTACGTCGTGAGGCGTGCTGGTCAGAGAAGGGGCGCCGAGGGCCAATACCCAGGCGACGGTATGTGCGAGGGAGTCTACCCCATGGACGCGGCTGCAGTGCGTAGGAATGCGGTCAGCACGTATGAAGAATACACTCCGGGCCAGGACTACGAGGACGGCGGTGATGAAGAGGGCAGCGGCGCCGACGACGTCGAGCGCAGGGGCGAAGGTTCATACCCGCCGGTGGGCAATCCTTGCGAATATGTTCCGGACGCCTCTGTCGGGCGTAGGGGTGATGAAAATGTGTACCCTTGTGGAGACTATCCTGTGGACATCGCTGTTCGTCGTAGAGGAGACGGAGGAGATTATCCCGTTGGCAATCCATGTGACGGCTCCTACGTCGGGCGCAGGGGCGTCTGCAACTCCTACCCAGTGGAGGGCGAATGACGTCGTTCCTAGGGATGACGAAGGAGATTACCCTGTTGGTAAACCTTGTGACGATTCTTATACCGGCCGCAGGGGTGCTTGCGACACCGTCCTAGTGGACGTCGATTCCGTCGGTGATGACGATTACCCCGTTCGCAGGGGAGACGGAGACGATTACACCCTTGGTGATCCTTGTGACGGCTCTTACATTGACCGTAGAAGCATGTGCTAGCCCTACCCAGAGGGCGATGACGCCTACGATGGGGACAGTGCAGTCAAGCGTAGGGGTGACCGAGCCGACTACGGGATGGGCGATTCTGGCGACGACACTTACGGCGATGATACCTACTAATTTCCGAATCCCAGGTCTATGAAAAAGATGTTTATGCTCTCTTAAACTAGTCTAGTCCTTATACACACAACTATATCGTCTTTACTGGTAGTTAGTAGTTAGTATCAGTCTAGGTTTTTCGTAATCAATGATGTTGGCGATTTATTCTTTTCCCATGTCTGCGTGCGTGGAATTTCATAAAAGTGGATAACGATGAGGGTTTCACGTTTAACGTCTAAGTTTAAATTAACGGTTGAGTCTGGCCGCCTGCTAGAGTTGTTGACTATTCTAGGCGTGCGTGAGGATGTGTGCGTAAGGCGCCCGGGCCGGCATATGCATGCTTGATGAGGCGGCGTGAGAACCGAACCAGGGTCACCGACTACTCATGTCGCTACATCATCCAGGCATCTCGAATTCCTAGTTCGTTCGTCACATAAAATATCCAGTGCTGTACATTGTATTAGTTTAGCCCATAGTTACGAATGAGAGTGTTCAAAGTTAGGTGTCAAGGATAGTAGAGATACAGTACTACGTGCAATGGGTTGAGTAGAGTTGAAAATCCGGCAATAGTAGCACATCTACTCCATTTTGAATGGAATATTTTGCATATTTGCGTAGCCCTATATCCTTCCAATACGATCTGAACCGAAATGACTACGATGAAAAACGGTGTCGATGTCATGTAATTCGATTATTTGTGTATACATCTTCTGTTATGTGGCTTTGACCCCTCGCTTTATTTTTTGATCTAAGTTTTCAATTGTTTCAAAGCAAGTGAGAGCGAAACAGGACTGTCACGTCGGTTTTTGCGACGTCTCTAAACTCCGGGGATGTGTGTCAACGCAAACTCGACAGCAGCGGAGTTTGATCTGAATCTGAATTAGATCTACTGTTGTGTTGTCGCGCTTGAAACTGCTCCATACAGTGCAATATGCCACCAGTAGCCATAAAATGTCGTTTTAGCTCGTCTGTATGCCTGGAAAATCGATCTTGAAACACTGACCTCCGAATTGTGAGCCGTTGCTTGTGAAACGAGCATGACATCTTTCACTGACCATTGAATTGTAGTGGCTTTACATCCCAATTTTCTCAGGTGCTATTTAAATGTCCCATGAATACGCAAATGTGTTCGAAATGGAGCAGATGTGCCTTCAACTTATTATTTTCAAGGGTGCATGCCAACGAGAACTCCAGACTTTCCGTGTCTTTCACTTGCACGACATGCCATATCAAAGTTGAAATGAGCGTTACGACGTCAGCCTGATGCGTGTGTGTCGTGGAGAACATGGGCAGAAAAAGGTACGCCGCCTTTAGCACTTGGGGATTGGAACTGAACTGATAGACTGGGTATGATCCCGCCGTTAAATTTGACGCGGTGAAGTACGAAGACAGTTTTCTCCGTTGCCAGTGGTATCCTGGAGTCTTTTATACCTGTTGTCCAGTTGTTCTTCACCGTGTCTGACAACGTGGTATGCTGCGGAACTCCATAACTCCATATTGCAGAGTCATTTATTGGGCCACGTTCAACCAGCATTCAACCTGAAAGCCGTTGTTGTCTTTACCAGCACCGCGTTGTTGTGGTTGAGACGACTTATTCATTTCTCCTTGTTCAGGCCTTCAGGTCCTGTCGAGGGCTTCTCTGGCATCCTCGTTGCCAGTGGACAGCAGGGACATCACAGAATGCCTGGCGTACGTCCTGAACTATTCAATGTGGCATTGAGGGTCGATGTTTACGTTTAACTTGCATGGTGCTACAAGAGTCTGACACGCTGCGGTTCGTTGAATGGCCTTACACGGAGCGCTTGTACGATGGACACTGCATGATGACTGTGTACGGTCCAAGCGTTGCGTCAGACCCCAGGGGCTGTGACGAACTTGAGAAAATTTGGCAGAGGCCCTTACATAAAAAAATACGGTTTTGTCATTATTGGTAATAACGTCTTAAATTTAGATTTTAATTTTTAGTAATTATCAGATATTTTACTCACTTTCACTTCATGAGCTCCGCCAACTCCTTCTGAACAGTTCAAGCCTTTCGACGCTCAGTGTCCTGTTAAACCACGCTCACGGGCACCACATCTCGAGAACTAATTACTCTTTGTTCTAGTTTAGGGTCTCGGGATGGTATGGCCGCTTCGCTGAACAATAAGGGCTGTTATATTAGTAGCGAGGCGGTTGTTCTGTACGCCTCGTGGCACTGAAGGCCAAACCCTCATGGTGCCACACGGCCTCCCGAGTGCTTTACGGCTGCATGAATTACCTATGCCTAAATAGGTCTGACACGCTGTACTCGACAGACGTCTCGTCAGTTGCTTGGATCTGGCAAGCGCATATATATGCCTTCTGTAAGTCGCCTTGTCCTCAGGCCTTCCATCTCGACCAAAACCCAAACTCGCCATGCAGATATTCTTCTCTCCGAATACTAGTGCCAAGGCGCCAGAGGGGTTAAACACAATACCAGCTCGCAGACGTTCAACGACTATCTCGGTAATGGAAGAAGAACTTGGCATGTGCAAACCATGTCGGGCCACGACACGTTTTGGTGAGCGATGCATACAGCCCCGTTCTTCTCTCTCATGCTCCTTCTGACGTTACTTCAGGCTTACCGTCCAGGCTCTGGATCACTCCCCCAAGACGCAAGCGGTCTTCCGCACAGGCTCCAAAGCGGTGTTGCAACTTGTCTCTTCTGAACGGGCCCTGGGAGACCCTGTGGGATTGTGATACGTATAAAGATGAGACGTACCTGATTGAACCTCCAGAGGAAGACATGGATTTGCCTTCGGGTAGTATCTTGGACATTGGAAAGCAGGGAAATGAGCAGGGTCAGGACGTTGCTACACCCACCGGCGATGCACCGTGGTGTATGGACGGGCAGACAACGCCTCCGCTCTCCTCATATTTTCCGAGTCAGCTTGACCACAAGAGTTTGGGGCACGAAGAATACGCTGACGAAGGCCATTGTTCATTTTTCTCGGGAATTGGATCGCAGAGCATGGGTTCTGATGCACTATAATGTACTTATACTATGTCGGACATTTACCACTATATCATGTAGAGGGGCGAGTAGATGTTCGATATCGATATCCACGATCATTGTCGGCCTCCGCCCGCGGAATAACTGATAAAATGCCCTCGCTGGCCCGAAATCGAACTAAATATCTACAGCTGCGCACAAGTTTGGAGTATTGATTCTGTGGTGTGTTAACGTTATAAAGATCATAAATTTGGGCATTTTGTAGTAATCAGAGCGATTAACAAAAGATACGTTTTCATATGATACTATAATATATATATCGTAGCACATATCGTAGCACATCAAAAATCAAGCGATTTGCCCCCTTTCTATTCTAACTAATCCACGATCGTCCATAAATATCCATAATCATAATATAACCTTCACCATATATGTCATCTTTTTTTTTTTTTTTTGAATTCGGTTTATTGTCCCAACTCAGAGAGCCTCGAGACTAGTTACATGTGTAACAGGTGTGGTATGTAAAGTCGTGTAGTAGGTATCGTGTTGTGTGGTCTTTTGTGTATAAAAAAAAGGTTGGGAATACAGGTGCAAAGTGGCGACTGCGTCACTCAGCGGGAAAATTCACGGGGGGTCTGGGCGTGGAGGTAGCGGGCGTAGGAGGGCCTGGGTGGCGTGGAGGAACTCGCAAAGGCCGCGGGTCCCTGCCCAGGAGTTAAAGAGATCACGTGGGTTGATGAGAGGGTTTCCGCGATTGAGGAGGTAGC
>QFEA01006907.1:0-28811 GCA_003315975.1 Lactifluus echinatus
TCACGCCCTTCCCCATCCCTTGACTTTGTACTTTGTAGTCCTACTATGTTGATATAAAGACCTGGCCGGAGATCTCTCAACATGATGCGATCAAGAAAATTTGGATGTGTCAGCACTCTCGGGTATTCTTAATTTGGTTAGCAAGTCAGGTCCATTCATTTTGAGGTTCGATTGGAGCTGCTACTCACTGTTGGCTGCTGGCTGCAAGACGTTTCTGCTTATGCCTCAATGAATGACAATATAGCGCTCGTAAGCCCAACGTAACGCACGATGTGCCCACGGCTACAATGCAAGGTACATCTAGTTGGTGTCCGCCTGACACCGCATCATCTTGCGCGCCTGACTACTACTAGTATCTGTCCTGTATGACAGCTACTCTGTTCCTGGCTGTTCCCCCTTACCTTCCTCCCCTTACACCGCATCGACCGATATCGACCTGCCAGGTTACCCCTAGTCATTCCTATCCCATGCCCCCCTACGACATTTTTCGAGAGGAGCTTGCAATCATGCATCCTTCTTATGGGCACGCATTGTGGGATCCAACTCCAGGGGGATTATATCATCGCGTAGAAGTTGGCGACGTCGGTTACATACGTGAAGGAAAATTCCAACGCCTATTCAATGTCCTACTACCCCAGGATCATCTCTCCCACCAAAACTTCGGCACTCCAGAACACCATAAACCGCTGGTTCTTCAAATGCGAGGACATATCAGTGCAGACACACTCAATCCTAACGATATCTGCTCAGTGGGAGTCACCGTGTTAAGGACTGATGTGTTTGCCGCAGCGTAATTAACATCTACGCTGCGCTTTTCGTTGCTGATGTCCTGACCAGGCCGGAAGAAGGTACTCAAGTTTCGTTCAGATGCTCCAAGAAGCAGGGTGCCGTGCTATCACTTCCAGTCCATGCCCGGCGTGAGGACACGGTTGCTCGAGGAGACTTCGCAAAATGTATAGTTGAGCGTATCGATCTCTGGTTTGCTTTCGCTCAGAGACTTGGATTTGGAATCAACCGTATGGAAGACATCATTTTAGTCACTGGATGTCACCGTGCGCGGTCATACAACAATGTTGCATTCCCCGAGAGCCAGCACGTTGCACAGGCGTCGTTCAGCGTTGCAGCCTCTACCCCTGGGGCTGGTGTTGTATGGCAACTGCGTGAGTCCAACCAAGGAGTAGTAGTGAATTCTGGACCCATGGGGGAGGTACGTAGTACACTTCCAGCGTGACTGGATAGGACCTGAGACATCTCTTGTTTCACATTTCTGGTTTAGAATTTACCTGAGAACCCGTGTGTCTTCGTGCGAGGCTTTCGTGTCACCCGTGTCATGAAGATATTGCCGCGAAGGCTTCGAGCAGCCGCAAGACCCGCCCCAGATTCAGACCCACGTAATCGTCAATTAGAGAAACAGGTTCTATCGATATCTGAGACAACAAATGTAAGGTAACTTGGGATAATTCCCATAACTGTTTTGACATTCCAAAGTACAAGGATCCTCTTCACGTCCTCATGGAATATATCCCCGAAGTGAGTATTCGGCCTGCGTGTTTGTGCACGTCAGCCCTGATAAAGACAATACAGCAAGCACCTGACTGTGATATGGTGCTTGTCCATGATGATGACTTGGAAGCCATCAGCACCCAGGTATACTTGTTCATTATCAACCGATTATCTCCTTTTCACGTCTGTAGTCACTTGCGTCCCTCCAGCCCGAGACGGTCATGGATCACCTCCGGTCTTTCAGGCCCCTTATTGCGTCGGTCTGCTGTCGTGAGTGTCTGACGTACTGTCACGAATCCTCGCAACTCAAATAAGAGGCGCATAAGAACCGCCATCGTCAAACGAGGCTTCCGAAACTGAACCAAGAAGTCTTAAAGTAACCATGCTACTTAAACACGAGTCCGCATTCGAGGGAATGTATGTAGTTCGGTCTGTAATGAGTTCCCTCGACTAACGCTGCACTAATCCCTCTTTGTAATATTCTCCAACAAACGAGGTCTGAACATTTGCCCCATGTGACACAACTTGAACCTGTACGCACACCTACGCCTCCACGTCCTATAGTGACACGTGTTGTTTCGAGTCTATTCAAGGAAGGACGACCTCGCAATGTCGTGAGAGCTCTCTTTGTAATACCGTTTATCTGCTTGAACACCTTCCTTAGATGAGATTTGAACTCCTAGTCGATGGGTATATTTCCAAATCGTTTGGCGCAAGGGATGCAGAAACCTACCTTTCTTATCTATTAAAGACGACGGGCTCACCGTCGGCGGTGCCATGTCGACATGTACCTGCTCCTCATGGCCAGGGCGTGATCTGTTTTGTCAAAGCAGCTCCACCTTTTCTTCGGCCACACCAACTCGATCCCAGGGGTCATCCACTGTGGTTGCTTGACCATAGCGTCGCCTCCACAGGCACAGTGGTACCTCAAAGGCTATGGTCTCCAAAAAACATGGTTGACTTCAAGAAATCTGTTGTTGCGGCAGAGTTACAGATGCCCATTTTCTTCACCCGTGAAAATGGAAAATTAGGGCTCTCTCTAGAGGATGCCGCCCATGGGCCCTCTTGTGTTCTTCGTGATGCAGACGTGCAGGCGCAGCTTGGTGGAGACCCGGACACAATTGCGCACATACGCATTATGGTGTGTAGCTGTCAACTTGGCGGCGCCCTGTAGAATTCGCTTTGATGATACTATTTGCATTCTAGTGGCCTGGGTATAATGATTTTGAGCGACAAATACCAATCAAAGACGAGGCTCCGGCCCATAACCCAATTACCATCGCAAACTTCGCACGTCAACTCAGCTACACCGTGGATATCTTCTTCCAAGTAAGCTTCTCATGTTGGCCTGGCATAAATTTGTGTCAACCAATTCCTTGTAATAGAACGCGTCGCCAAACCGCCGTTCTATGGGTAAATACTATGAGCGCTGGAACATCGGGAAGAGCCAGTGGGGCGAATTCGACCGGTCCAAGATTCAGGTCATTGGAGCGATCAACCTTGCTGCCGGGAGTTGGATGCCGATTCTTCAGCTCGACCATTCTCTTCCTTAGTGACCTTGCTAGGGTTTGCTACAATACTATCAGTTGTGCTGAGAAGATACAAGTTAATGTACTACTAATAAATAGACATATCGCAAAATAGTCCCGACATACGGCAACACGATCTCAGAGCACATCTTCACCCAGATGACATCTGTAAGTCTCGTCGCGACAAAGCTTCCAACACTCGTTGGCTAGGAAGCGACATTTTCTCCAGGTGCAGACTCAAACAAAGAAAGAACACTCGTCGAGTCTGGAATAGGATAACATCTGTCAACGGCCCCTCCGACAGGTGCTCGCGCATCGACGTCGGTTAGCATCGTGTCGTTGTCCGCTGTTCCTCGACCTGGCTAACGTGTTGTTATTGTACAATACATTGTGCAAAGACTAAATAGCAATCACGGGCGAACTTGTTGTGGTCAGATCATGGCGTCTCCCACTATCGGATCCCGCATAAACCGGCTAAAGCAGTGCCAACTTATACTGAACGCACCTTGGTCATAATGAAATCTGGCAATCCGACCGCCGCAGCACCTTTGGCCCTCAAACCCATCTCATCGACCGACCCTACGCCAAATCGATGCTCTTTGTTTAGCTAGATGCACCATCGGGATGGAGGTGAGTTCTCTCCGAGGCCGAGGATAGGAAACCAGCCTACTTCAAACCCAAAATGGGCATAGATGTCCCTGGAGCGTGGGGTGCTGGCCTCCAAATGTACAGGTTTTCCCGAAGCGCGTTTTAATCCGTCGCGCATGAGAAGCGTGCAGTACCCTACCACCCGACCACGAAGCAAAGTTTTTGTCAAAACTACAATTATCCAACTTCTGTAGTGATAAACAGGCGGGAAGAATGTACCATTTCCTTCATAATCAGGGTCGGTGGCGATATTCATCAAATACCATGAGTCGAGCCGCTTCAGGTCGCGTGCGGAGAATACCTGGTCAAGAATTTTCTCGACTTTGCGGGTGTAGTCTACGCCCAACCTCTGTGAGGTGACAGGTCCACGTCAGCAGGAGGCATCCAGGTGTGCCGCTAACACGGGAGAGACACGGCCACACACCTTACCCGCGCCAATGCCCCAACTCGACAATACCCGGCAGAATGAGGGCGAAATACGCAAGAAAGTGAGCAGCGACAGTTTCAGGCTCTTTCCAGGTGGTAGCCAGAGTGCACCACCCACAATCTTCTCGTTGGTGCCGTCACACTCGACGACGACGCAAACGAGTCCCGAGATCTGCGTCATATTTGTGATCACGAGCTGGAAGTGGCGAAGCGCAGTGAGAGTACGGCGCGTGCGCGCGTCTTGTGCGGCGTGGTGTGGCACGAGCGTGCGCACGCCGCCAAACCAGTTCATAAGTGGGTCGCGTGCAAACGCACGTTCAAAGACGCTTGCGAGAATCGGGGTCTCGCTTGGCTGGGCTAGTCTTACATATGCAGACGTTGAAGCGGTAGCTGCCTGGAAAGATGTGGCGGGATCGCCATTAGAAGTCATCGTGAGAGGGGGTGTCAATGTGGTCCAATTCCGAAGGAAGACGATACGAGGGCGCTGCTAACTGGTGTGACGATTCTGAATAAGTCAGCCCCACGTTAGTCAATGCATCGAGCGCCCATGCCCCAGCCTGACATGGCTATGACGTATGTGTGCTTGTTCTTTTCCACACGCGACATAAGAGTACATCTTAGAGTTTTCTGGGTCCATGCCACACCACAATAGCACCACTGCAAGAGGACATATTAGAATGACGGAGCAACCGTCTGCTACAATGTGGGACAACTGAACACTACCATGTTGTGATGATGTTCGAGGCGCCATCACACTGGCACCCCTCCGGCTGGCCCTGTTTAATGACGACGAGTACAGTATGTTGTTGCTGCCACCACATCATGACACCCACACGAGAAGAGCAACAACTAAACATGGTAAGAAGCGCAATCACGGGCGCGATATCGACAGGTTCCCCAGAAATAACCTTGGGCCTGGGACACCACATTTCGAAAACGGTGTCATACCCGGTCTGTGAATATGTCTGCTAGAACAGCACTGAACTGACTAAAACCAAATCACGATTTAAAAAAAATGGCTAAAATTTGTGTGGAGTAACACTGCAAAAATAATATAAGCTATTTATTAGAATGTATGGTAAAATATTCACTCACTGTCCAGCCACCATCGAGTTGAATTCGTGAATTCATGTTCATCACAGGAAGTGCACATGCCGTCAAATGAGTATTAGTACTTGAATACTGTATATCACTGTTGTGGCCACGTAAAAAAAAAATTAGATTAGTCAGTTCAAATGCCACGACTCGGATGTCGGACGAGGGTCGGCCAGCCACTTGTTTCGTCCATTCCTTTCCATCTGCTCAACTCCCAGTTGATCACCAACAGAGGTTTACAACCTACGGTATGATGGTTCGATTATCATATTAGATGCATTAACAGAAGGCGGCACCAGATCGTCCACCGCCTTTCCTACGAGTACACGTCATATTTTCCTTGCCCGGGTTCCCTACTAGGGTGGTTGTACTATCTCCGGCCGGCCAATCTTTGCTCACTTCCACAGTCGCCTATGTGTACGCTGGTACAGCAAACCCCAGTGGAGTTGAAGACATGTCATAGGTCATTCCCATGCCCGACTCGGACCTAAGTTGTAATGGAAGTTATACGGTTAGATGAAATGCCCAGGTGGTGGGGCACAGTATTCATAACTTTCACACACAATGCTTGACTAGAGTCAGGAAGATTGATTGGCTATGGCTCACGAACCTATGTACAAGGGAGTGTGTTGAACTCGCTGGAGGGCATCGGCGCGCCCTTCCACATAGGAATTTTGCACTGGGCAGTGCCGCCTGGTTCCTGCTTTGATGTATACACGTTGGACAAGCATGTTTACAACTTTTGGGGGCCCCTATTGATGTATACCCCTTTTCAATCGACTGGCCTTTTCATGAAGAGCTGGGAACTAGACTCTTCGTTGATACGTCATTGAAGATTCAAATGGTACCCTTCTTGTGGACATCTCGCTGGACTCTAGGCGTTGCACATGCGGCGTTTTTGCACTTCGCGGGGGGCGTTCATTCATTCTAGGCTTTCTGGGCATGTACCAATTCATCGAATCAACCCAACGTGCCCCTCTTGGGAATATGAATGGCTATGCTTGGGCTGGGATGCAAGAAGTAATTTCCGCGTCTTTCAATCGGAGACGGATAAGGTAAGGTATTGCGCCGCTACCGCTACTGCAAGCAAAATCTGGAAGCGCAAGCTTTTCATAATGCAAAGTCACCATCCATTTATGAAGACTTCAGCAGTGATGCTTCTCTATTCGTGTAAGACGTCATTGACAATGCATCAGTGTTTCAGGGTGCCAGTTACTTTATTACTGTTACTTGTACTAGTTTGTCGCGTCCCTAGGAGAGTGGCCGGAAACAGCCGAGCGGGCGGCGTAGTGTAACTCATGATCAGTTTCGTTCATCGTCGAGTTCCGCACCGCACAGAATTATTGCTTATGTTGTTACCAGCAGATCACATACACAAAAATTGGGGCTAAGCCGGCCAAATGGTTGAGCCGGAATCGCAACTTAAACCATTGCACGTTCGTCGTAGAAATGTGAGGGAAGCTTAAGGATAATGTATTGTCATTCTTGTGAGGTCCGAGTCAGGTTTCTTCGTGTTCTAGAGGATACGCACAACATCTCCGTCAATTGGGATATCTGGGCAAACGCGTCTAGTAAACGAATGAGGATCGTGCGTATATCTGCATTGGCCAAGGGGCACCGCAAACCTCGAACGTACGCTACGTATCCCTGGATACTAGGCGTATTCTCTCTACCATTTCCATGATGCGCAACCGGGTCGTCATCACATGTCACCCATGAGGCGTTCTTTCATCGACACTAATATCATGTCTCATGTGCATTTGCGAAATATCTATAGCGACATTGATTGCCATCGATCATTTGATAGTTGAGGTTCTCATCAACCCACTCAACTCGTGGCACTGGCACGAGACGCCCACCTTGTTCGGATGCACCGAGTATCCCGCAGTCGGTGCAGGCGCCTTGCACGGCGAACAGGTATGTCGTCGTTTCATTCGCTGGCATCCTCCTCAGCCGACATGATCTAGGTACTACTGTACCACAGCACTTTAACAACGCAACTGACATGGCGCTCGTGCCTGTATCTGCACGTGGTATTGGTACGTACGAGAAGTGGTCATATAACATATATTACTTAGAGACATGTTGTTGCAATTTTGCAATGCAATGCCCGACACACCTACAATACGGTGCAAGGTAACAGCACCTGCCGTATACAACATGTTCCCCAAGCGCTCAACGGGACTATAACACCGATACTGTACGTATTAATGGTCATTCCACCTCGCCTACCCTCCTTGCTGTACCGACCATCCTGGTTGCTCTCGGCCTACTGGCGGGAAACGCTATTTGTCTGCAACCCGTCTCTGCAATTCGTCTCCGCCTTACCAGGCAACATTGGAAAGAAACACCCATTGGCTGACCATGTCCACTATTCAAGTGAGCACTCTGCTCGTGTCCTCAGCTTTGGATCTAACGATCTAACGTCCCCGTCCTCCAGGCGTTTGATCTCCTCGTCGACGGATACATTTCCCAATCCCTCACCCCCGCCAAGGCCGAACGTTATCTGTTCGACCTTCTGAAAACAAACCACTCGGGCTTGAAACAGTTGTCTCGGACCATACCCACCCCAGATCGTTCCGGTGCAATCTTCGTCGTCAGGGCGGTCCCGACCAAAGATCCTCCACAGCCAGTAGTGCAGGACCGCAATGGCCAATCGCTTTGGTTACTTGATCGTAGCATCGCTCCAACAGGCACGGTTGTGCCCCAGGAACTCTGGTCTCCGCAGAACGTGGATGATGTTCGGCAATATGTTACCGAGGCTGAGCTACAGATGCCGATTTTCTTTACCCAACAGAGTGGCCATCTGGGGCTCTCTCTGGATGACGCCGTCAATGGTCGTTGCCAGACCCTCCGAGATGCACGGACACACGCCCATCTTGGGGGGAAAACAACCACGCAAATCCGCATCACGGTATGCAACTGTCGATCTGGTGCTCTTTATTGAATCTGTTTTGACGGTCTTTGGTACATTCCAAGTGGCCCGGTTACTGCGATTTTAAGCGGCATGTCCAAATCCGAGATGATGTAGTGGCCGACAACCCCATAACCGTTGCGAAGTTTGCGCATCAGATCGGTTGCTCCGTGGATGCTTTCATTCGAGTGAGTCTGTTGTCGTTACTCAGCTCGAGGTTATACCCCATCTGAATTCCATTTCGACAGAGTGCATTGCCGGATCCGAGTTGTACTGCATCCGTTGAAGGCTGGATGTTTGGACCACGCGGGATAGACCCTGCTAAGATTAGGGTCATAGGTGCTATAAATGTTTCGGCGGGCAGTTGGATGCCAATCCTTCAGCTTACTGACTGGGTTGTTTAATTCCCAATGCGTGCTGGCGACTAATTGTACTTTACGTCGTAGTCTCAGACGATGGGTTAACAGTATAGCGTGTCTGGTCCAATCCGATTGACTCACGTAAAACGACTCGCAAGATCCGAATCATAAGATATCCGACGTGTGCTGGACGCTTGGACAGAGCGAGTTAGACGCCATGCTTTGCCTTCGCTAGATACTGCCATGAGTTAACGAGCGATGTACATACAACATTTTCAGACCATAACATCTGAGTCTCTCATTGACCGATCCTATATCAGTCGGCGAGCTACTCCTGTTGGACCTAGCTGCTATGTCACGTCCAAACGTCAATAGAAGGGGAAATACGATAATTCACACAGCGAATGACAGGACCTATGCTTCGTCACCACAGATAGTAATGTCGTAGCCGCGCAGGTCGTGTTCAGGCCCATGATGACCGCGGTGGACGCAGCCACGTCGGAGCTGTAGTGGTGTTCGTAGTTCGTACATAACCTTGATGCTCGTGGTGGTTGCAGTAGAACGATGCGGTCCTGATAGCAAATCATCATCGCCCCGATGGTGTCATTCGAGTCGATGTGAAGACCCTACTGACACGTCATGCCATCGTCGTCGCAGTCTCGACGTGAGGCAACATCGGGGGCGATGCCGCGTGACATGGACATTTCGCTCGACGCCCGTTATGGTAATATACTCACGTGATTTTAACGACGTCACCGTCAACACGACTCAGTCAAATCAATCGTTCTACACCAGTCTGTCACTTAGTTTCTCACTAACCAGATCGTTCAGTCATTTCTGCCGAAGAACCCGATGGTTACATTTTCTCTGCTAGGAGCTACACGGAGGCTCAGAGATCTGTTGTTGAGGACAATGCTAACTCGGCAGCAACGCCGTGCCCAGCACTACTTCCTACGCTCATGATCCGCATGCTGTCTCCAAGGCGGAGGCTGCGTTCCACTATGCAGGCCTACCTTCTGGGCCCAAGTTACTCTACTGCACGGGCAAGGAGTGGTCCCCGCCAAGGGGACCTGAGGCCCAGCGCCGTTTGAAGGAGCTGTGCGATGTCTTCACCCATCCGATTGCAAAAGTCTGGAACCACGATTTGGGCTGGAATGTTGTCAAGGTTATGGACACTCATTGTCAGTTAATATCCATCATATCGTAGGTTTGCTAACTGGGATTTCTAGATCCGCTTTACGACGATAGATGACGTTCGTTTCAAAATGGTCGAGGTCGACGAAGCGCCCGAGGTCGAAGAAGACGCTGAGGGTGAAAAAGAGAGCGAGAGTGAAGGAGATGGCAAGGGTGAAGAAGAGGGCGATGGTGCAATGGGCGAGGCTAAGAAACCAGTCGTCAGTCCTGTCACCATTTGGATTGGTGTCTTCCCCGATACTACCTCCGCTACGGCTACCCATAATGCGGCTCAGGACGTCCTAACTCTTCTCGAGGACTACCAGATCACCGATATCGACATCGATTTCCGCAAGTCCATCTACACGCACAAGGTCGGTCCTCAGCTTCTCGGACCCGTTCATGTCAGACCCACTCGTCAACGTCGTCAGTCCCCTCACTCCTGCCCTTGGCTTCCGCATCTCTACCAAGGCCAGGCCCAGCGCTCGGGGGACGGTGGCCCTCTACCTCACTGAAGGTGGGGGCAGCCATAGGCTTTCGTGCCGTCACGTCCTCATTGGATCCAAGGAAGCCAATGTCAACTATGTTCGCCACCCCAGTGGGCCTCCTAAAGACGTCCTTCTGCTCGGCAAGAGAGCTTTTATCAACCTCGTCGATTCGATCAAACTCAGGATCGGACGACACGGCATCATGGTTGCGTACTGAATGGGGCAGATTGAAGGGTTCGAGGAGGAGAGGAGCACCAACGCTGTCGACATTGAGAAGGCTACGACTGCCCGGATTGAGACTCAGAGGATGCTGGACAAGGTAGAGAGGGCGATAGAGGCTCTTGGAGTGTCGCTCTCTCGGGTCAAAAAGGACTGGAAGAAACTCAACAACCGCGTCCTCGGCCACATCCTCTATTCCCCCCATCACTCGGCGTCGGTGAACATTTTTTCATGGAGGACTGGGGAATTTTCCAGGTCGACCAGGCCAAGCTTGGTGACGGCTTCCAGGGCAAGAAGATGGACCTCGGTGTGTTTTGACTATCCGACTAAGACCATCTGCTAACCTAAATGTTATTTATATCTAGGAACGATGCTGACGCCCGATGAGTTTATGGTCAGATGTTTCCTCCGCAGAGGCGCCAACTGGAAATTCAAATATCCCAAAGATCATCTGCTTCCACTTAGGAGCACCATCACCGACGAGATGATGAGCAACCCCAACATGTGGGACTTGGATGGCAAACCGTGCTTGTTGGTCATCAAGAATGGCAATGCCACTGGCACCACCATTGGCCATGCGAACGGCATCTTCTCCATCGTTCGTGACTACTACTACATGGACATGTCTATCAACCAGACCCACATGGAGTGGGGGACACTCAACTACGACATGCAAGTCAAAAGGCGGTTCTGGTACGGTGGACTCCTCCGGTATGACCTATGCCACGCCGTTATGGTGGCTCTTCGGCGTATCAGGGCTCCCAACAGGTTCCTATGCATCTCGACATCAACAAAAACATCGATCACCATTTTTTTCTGTGACCTCTTCTCTTCCTTCTATGCACATTTATCTATTGATGCTTGGACTGGTGGATCGCTGTTTAGGTTCGTCTTTATTTTGCATCTCATCTTTTTCATACTTACAACTAACGACCTTGACGTCTAGGCTTTGAGTAGTAGACTCGTCATTTAGGTTCATCTTGTTTCTTTTTTACCCTCCCTTCACGCAACTGATGGCCTTGACATCCACGACTTGACATGGTTCGTTGGACTGTCGGACACCCTCGCCACCTTCGAGCGGCATCTGGTAGGTGTATGCAAGCGTCGACGCGTCTTTACTGTAGCTTCTCGTTGTTCGGACACTCCACCGTGTATTATTTATTCTCCTCCCCACCTAGCCGTCATAGTATACCTTTTGGTGTCCACCTTCCATATGTAAAAGGCATATCTCTTCTCTAATACCTCATAAAGCATACATTTTTGGGGTATAAATATGCTTCATGAGAGAGCACTATGCGGGAATTCGCGTACATTTCAGTCATGATATGATTGAACTTAATGCATCATAATTCCGTAAAATTGGTCTTTTTGAAATTATGTCACAATTGACGGTGGGTGGTGGACAGTTGAACTATGAACGCTTGGTCGTGCTTCAGCATAAATATGACAGTTCTCATGAACTTTGGGGCTCATACAATGACACAGTAACAGCGCATAACGGCCGATTGGCCTATCGCTGATTTTCTACACTCCGAGGTATACTTATGGACGATTGTGCAGTTTCCGGCCTATTACAGAACTTTCTTATAGGCATAGGCATACTTTGCAAAAATGGATACTTTTTGGTGTCCACTAATCAGCATGCATTATGGGAGAGGCGATTGTATGTTACTTTTCGCATTCGCAGAGCATTTGCTTGTGCAAATGCATACGCTTACCGGAAACGAACAACGAAATTAAACACTGTCAGTATTTCATCAAGTTCATAGCGTGTCGTTTACATAACATCTGTCCATTTCCAACCTTAAGCCGGGCTTGGCAGGTTTTCGCACCTGGCTCGCGTAGTAGCCGAGGGCCTAGACGGGCGGTTTCGAATTGTTCCTTACTCAACTCCTAAGCCTAAGAACTCATCGCATGTGCGATGCTCAACATGTGAAGGCTGTGAAGCAAATGATATACAGTATACAGTAATGCCGCCCGGCTATCAACGTGCACGGTCGGTTACGAGACTGGTTTATTGAATCACATGCACAGAATAAGGCCGATGGGCCGATCATCGGACAGGTCGCTCGATTTCGACAAACAAACGTTTTGGGTAATGACATTGCCTCGGCGGCGATGGCCCGGGAATATCCGATATTAACCTCGTTTCATTTGATACGTCTTGGTTTACTTGACATGCTTAAGCTGGATAACAGGGGTATCCCGTTATCAATGGGAGTGACGCAGGAGTAGCAAAGGGAGCGGCAAGTATTCAACAAAAGGGTGCGGTGTACTTTTGATGGACCGGCCTACCATAGTTGGCAGTATTACGTCTGCTCGCTGTAAGGTTTAACATCATCGGAAGCCCAGAAGACAAGACCCAAAAAGTCTATGCGGGTCTATGCGAATGATCGCTGATACATCTTCTTTCTTTCACTTGCCAAGAAAATTGAAAATTAGAGCAAGGAGTGCCAGTTGAGGAACGCACTCGAATGCCCATTTTATAAAAATAAGCTAGTGGTATTGGATTGGCAAATTGCCAAAAAACGCCAGTCTATACGATATGAACAGGAAGGCGATGGCAGAAGTACCCAATGCTATGCCAAATAGGACGATAAAGAAAAATATACTCATACAGGACGAAATTTGGAGGCCCTGAGTGGGGGGGGAGGGGGGGAATACTCAAAACCCCCCAAAACAGGTATCGTCGTCCGCCTCCAAACCGCAACCACGAAGAGTCGTACCAGAGTAGAAAGACTTGTATCGACACACGCCTATATCATCGTCTCCAGCTTCGTCATCCTCTTCTAGTTCGTCCCCGGGGATGCCATCTACAGGTCTCCGCTCGGGGTCACGCGTACGGCCATGGGCGCATTGTCGAGGACGCTGTTCTCGCCCTGCTTTTCCGCGATCAGGACCACGGTCACGCTTGCGGCGTCGGCGTCTCTCTTCCTCATACGTGTAGTATTGGGGTTCTTCCACGTCTGGAGACTCTGGAGGATGGAACAAACCGTCACCGGGATTGTGACTAGGGACAGAGGCGAATGGCATGACAGGGAGCGAGATGGCACCGGTTGCACTAGCACCAAGCTCTGAAGGAGAGCCTGAAAATCCGTCCGACTCGTCCGACTCTGAGTACAAGTCGGGAATGAGTGGGGGAGGTACAGCTGAGGTGCCAGTGGCGTGCCCAGGGGCGGATTCGGGAACATGACCAAGACCAAGAGCGCGACGAGGATGCATGTGTTTACCTCCTGCCTTCAGGGCCACCTTCTGACTGTGTAAATTAGAGGAGTTGTTATGTGATAATGGGGTTGTGCAACCAGGGATGTAAGTTCGACCGGGACAGCCGCGAGCGGGAAGCGCGCAGGTGTTGGGAACCACAACAATTGGGGATCTGTCATAAGCGGAAGAAGAGTAGGCCTCCAAGGTGCGGGTAAGAGTTGGAGAGGGTGGGAAGTGGACCGTATGGCGGCACTCCTTAGGAAGAGTGAGGAGTTTGTCCTCTGTCGGGTCTGGGTGGAATTGTGGGGAGGAATGTTTGAGGATGGGGCGGGGCAGCGCCACGGACATGGGGGACATTGAGGAGCAAGGGGGTTGGGTGTTAGCAGAGGGAGGAGGACATGAAGATATAAGAGAAGATGGTGGTCGTGGTACAAAAGAATGCTGTTTGGTTGTTGTGGCTTTTCCCAGTTGCTCGTCTTGGCCTGTGCCCGGTTTTCTCTCCGCCCCGCCGAGCCGGTCACGGTCAGACCAGCAATCTGGCTCTGTTTGGCGGTCCCCCACGTTTGTCGCTCGTTTAGCTGTGTACATACACCCTCGATACACGCCCTTCCCTTGCATCCCCGCCCGTCCGCTCTCCCCCCGGCCCTGTCAACGAACCCTCAATGTCTGCCTCGTGGAGTATCGTATCCCTTGTGCCCCCTCGTGCTCCTCGTAAGTTTTGATTTCCACGTGTAATCAATCCCTTCTCCATACGTATTCGTCCCTCCCATTCCCTCCTCATCCTTTCCTCGCAGATCGGCCCCTTCAAATCATCTGGTCCTTTCGTATTCTTCTTTGTGTAATCATACATTTCCGCTTGTCTTATCCCGTAAAAGGAAACTGACGCCTACATGCTAACATGAGAACCCATCACTATTAACGTATTCGTGCTTGTTCAAAGTCGTCATCTCACATATACTCGTAGCGCCCATTCGTTGCCACTTCATACCCACGGATTTTTACCGATCTTACTGTATCCGAGCTGTCTCGCTGTAGTCGCAATTCCTCCTTCCGAGAGGTTCTTATCTATTGATTTTTCATTTGGGTTTGCGCCAAATGTCATATTACGGCTGGCACGTCACAGGCACAGTTCGTTTTTGACTTTGAAGCCGACGCGGCAGACCGTTCGGCATAGCCCCTGTTACACAGGCGAAAGCAAAGATTACATAAATCTTCCGAATACGTGAGGTCCCATCCCGTTCCGTTCTCCGTTCAGAAAATTTTGCCACAGCAGCGACTTTTGCCATAGGTCGGGCTAGCCCATGCCCATGGTTGTCCCGTACCTTGCACATCAACGTGTCTTGCTTTACGCTCACTTTACAACCTTAATTCTTTCGTCGTGACGGCCCTAGTGTACTCGTGGCAACATGTCGACCTTTTTCAAGTCCGCGATAGCCTCTGAGAGCACGGATTGTCGATTTTCTGTAACGTAATCGGACTTATACAGCCTCCGATATGCGAAACTTGCATCATAGGCAGTTCTATCACTCCATCGTGATGGTTTTGATTGCAGTTATCTATAATGCTGCGTGGTTCCTTCCCCTTCCATTAAAAGTAGTTAACGTACATCTAACCCGTTTCGAGACCGTCCCGCGACATCATGCCGGTTCATTGATGTTGGACAATTCACGTGTACGGCTTCCTTGATAAGCTTGGCCAATTAATAGTTGGACGTGCCACGCGATCAAAAGAACACACACTATACGAAGTTCAGATGACCAGACTCAAATGACTATTATCATACCAAAGAATAAGCACCTCCCAGAAACCACGCTGGGATTGGCTGTTCAAGTATAATAAATCGCCGTGAACAAATGAGTAGCATGAGTCGCCTGATTTCCAGTTTCCTTGTTGGTGTGAATAGTTAGTCTGTTGTCGTAACGCGGGATCTGTTTGTCGGAATCGGAATCGGAATCGGAATCTGGACGTCAAAGGCACGAGTGAAACCCTAACCCTTGTCAGCCCGCTTGACCGTCGCGTTTGAGTGAGCGATGAGTAGCATCGGCTTTCGCGACTCGAGCGTTGTTATCATCGAGACGAGCAGGACTGTCATTCGCGGTGGCCTTGGTTTACATGAGCTCCTCCGCACACCTTCCATTGTCAGTGCCTAACAGTCCTCTTTGTGGTCATGCTTTATTGTAGTTATTTTGCAGGAGATCCAAGCTCGTGTAGGCTTGCGTGCCCAGCACGCATCGGTTGAGGCGAACTACAGCCAGAGGCTGTCTGCCGGGGGTTCTGGGGAAGCTGGTCCCTCGACGTCCAACAGCCGCGCCCCGTCTACCGCCCCCCAACTTCAGGCGCTCAAAGTCACAGACTACCTCGTCGGTCCCCAACTGGACGACGCACTGGCTTCAGGGCAAGAAATCACCGTCTCATGGCCCTTTGCCGATGGCCAAATCAACGACTTTATGCAGGCAGAGGCACTATGGTACGTTTTCGTCCTGCAAATTTTTTGCAGGAAAAAAAAAAAAAGAAAATAACATAACCCTGCACTACTTCTATACCTGCAACACGCAACAGGAAGTACGTCCTCTTCACAGGCCTCCAACTCCGACGCGTACAGAACGAGTCTCCCGTCCTGCTCTCCCTCTTCTCGGGCCTCTCGCGCGAAGCACATGAACGCACGGGCCAGATCTTCTTCGAGCGCTTCAACGTGGCTGCCTTCAGCATCCTAGACCGCCCCATGGCCCAGCTCTACGCCGTGGGCGCGCTCTCCGGTCTCGTCGTCGACATCGGCGACACGCTTACGGACATAACGCCCATCTACGACGGGCTGCCCCTCACAGGCGCGCACACGACCGCACGCGTCGGCACGCGTCACTGCGAGCGCTACCTTGCGCACCTCTTCCGCAACAACACCTCCGTCGCGGGCGTTCTCGCCGAGCTCGCGGTGCCCCCCGCAGAGCAACCCGCCGTGCTGCGCGCCCTCGCGCGCCAGGTGTGGCAGGCGGGACTGGTGCGCGTGCCTGTTGACGGCATGGCGGTGCGCGAGACGGAGGACGAGGGCGTGACGGACATCGCAGCCGTGCTCGTTGCGGGGAAGGAGAAGGCCGTCATCGAGAGCGGGATGAAGCGCCGCGCGACGGCCAAGGCGAGCGCGGCGGAGCTGGCGCGTGCGAAGGAGATCGAGGCGCTCGACCTCGTCACAGTGGAGTTCCGCGGGAAGGAGGTCACGCTGGGCAAGGAACGCCATCGGTTCTGCGAACCTCTCTTCGATCGGAACCTCCTTAATCTCGGAGAGGGCTTTACTCTCGATGAACATGCCAGCCCGGAAGGAGATGGCATGCTGATGACCTTGCAGGATGCTGTCGGTCACGCCGTGAGGCTTACGGACGTGGATCAACGACAGTATATCTGGCATGGGCTAATTGTGACAGGGGACGTAGCGACATATATCAAGGGTAAGTTTTTCGACTTCTCTATCTTACGTTTGTGCCTCATCCGTGGAATGGAGGCATTGCACCGGCGTTGCAAACCCATCTGTCTTCATTCATTCTTAGCAATGCGGACCAGCACAATGAAGTGCAACCGAAGCAAATCCGTATCGTCAAGGTCCCAGAATACTTTGCAGAGTATCGAGAGAAGGGTGACGGACTGGCGGCCTTCCTTGGTTCATCCATCGTGGCCAAGGTACATCCATTTCTATTTTCACCTTATCGCAGAGTCTGAATGGTTCCTGAAGGTCACCTTTCATGATGGAAAAAATTTTATCTCAAAAACGGACTATGCGGAAAGAGGGCCCAGATCGGTTCTCGAGATGTCTGCTTCTCTTTTTTGACACGCACGCCTCTTGGATACTACCATGTGTGGTGGTATAATCATGTTCCTCGGCGTTCCACGACGTAATAATGACAGAACAACGGATGGACTAGACGTGAAGGTCCTTCGCTTTGCGGGGTGTCATGGTGCCTCGTCATAGCAAATACCGAAGACAATACAAATGAAAATAGCCTGACATATGACGTTTTTTATGCCGCCACCGTCTCAGCGACACTGAGTAGGTCGCTATCCCCGGGGTCGGTAATTGTCATGACCCTACAATGGTGTCTTCCATCAACATCGACTCATATATCTAAAAAGGGTACGCACCCGACGCGGAAAAGCTTGCCCGCAGCGGTACCGAGAGCGACATTAGTTCCCGCAAAGTGATGCACGGTTGTCTTTGACAACATGGCGTAGTACTCGATCTCAGACTTGCGCAAAGGAGGGCAATTGCCAGCGATGAGCACCAGCTTGGCTACATAGAGGGAGAGATCAAGTCAGCATAGGGACCTTCTCAGCCTATGGCTCCAGTCCCAGGCGAAGCGTAAGGTAACTGGACGAACCTTTGCCATTACGCATCTGCTTGAGGGCAGATTTGTAACCGAGAGAGTACTTGCCCGACTTTACGACAAGGGCAAGGCGTGCTGCGATTGACTCTGTTGACTTTGCAGCCTTTGACTTTTTTGTGGGGGCCATTGCGGTGGTGGTGTCTTGTGAAGGGCTTTGCTTTGCCTGTGCTATGTTGACAGAGCCAGAGCCGACGCTGGTTTAGGTTTCGGCATTTGCCTTGCAGTTCTTGCCTCAGCATTTCAGACTCCGCGCTCGGCATTGATCACGCTTACGAGAGCAGAGCAACATCTGCACTGTGGTGGTGGAGTAGGCGTAGGCTTTGCCTGGCCACATGTTTACGCATGCCAATCAAGAGTTCATTTCCCTGGGATGGCATGCAGAAAACACGCGAGGAATACGCCCCGAAGTTACCCAATCGATGGTCGCGCCTTAGTCCGGACACTCAGGTTTGTGAAAAAAGATCAAGAAACTGGAACGGTTTTTTGAGAGCGTCGTTGCAAGTCTAAGTTTATCTCCCTCATCGTTCTTGGTAGTTGGGCTGTTATACCGCGCCATGTCAACTACTTTGACCCCAGATCTAAATAACACCAGATCAAGGTCTGCGGGGAAGAAATGCATGCAGCTCCTCTTACTATTATCTGGAAGATCTTGAAAACACTTTATCGCCGATGACTTCAGAGAAACTTGTTGGTTCTTGGGTTCTGTTGATTTTGGACTCGGTCTGATGAAAGCCGTGCATCCCCGGTGCACCATTCTGTTGTCACGACTTGATGTGCGTGATTGCTGTTATCATGGCAACTACCCAAGAATGGGGTGAAGATTGGTTCGATTTCATCACCAATAGCTTGCTATGCCAAGACCGGTTCTCGAAGAATATTTGAGACATGGCAACAGACCATTACTTGTCAATTGCATTAACATTTGTCGCCGTCGCCGCCCGGTCCAGGCCACCCAAGATATTCACTTCCTGAGCTGCGTCAGGACTTCTGCCGCTAGAATGAACTGATAACAAGCATTGCTGAAAGCCACAATATTCGCGAGGTACCGGTGCGGCACCCACCGACGATCATCGTTTTGTTCTGCTGCCGTTCTCTTCATTATATCTCTCTTGCAACATCGAAGGCCATGGTACCTCCAATGGAACCACTCTCGCTTACCCCACTGAATCTGGCGCATCTTCCTTGCCCCCCTGGATTCAGGTCATATTGCCTTACTTCTTGCAGTCATACCGTCGCCCCCATTTTCTTGTCCCCTTGCACCCGCCCCCTATTTTACCGCCGCGCTTTGAAACCAACATCCTTCCCGTTACCTGACCGATGTCGCTGCCAGTGGCCGGTGAAAAGGGTATTGCTGATATCCCAGATTACCTCTTCGATTGTGACAGACCAACCCGTCGACCTCCGGCCCTCTTCCCGCCCAGCGGCACTTTCATCCTTCCCTATCTAGTAGTTCCGTCGGTCCTCCATTAGCGTCTTCCCCATCTCACCATGATCAAACGCCTCCTGGTCTGGAATTCCTTCCTGCGGCTCCCACGGCCAACCCTCCACGAGCCACCCAAACACTAATGTTGCGTGAAATCCCCTATCTTTCTATCACACTGTATGCACGACCACTCAGGATCCCATCTTTTCTCCTCTGGACGGTCCTCAGCATCGTCAGGCGTCAACCCAGTCGATCCTTGAGACAGCTACGGTCTTTCTCACCCCCCCCCCCGAGATAAGTCACTTTCTTGCTCAGGGTATATTTCGCTTGGGCGTTATGTCGAGGCTGAATGTGAATACAGATGATGCTGATTCTCCAGTCTAAGCGGAGTCTAGTCAGATCGGCACTGCAGGAAAGGATTGACCAGAGAACGTCCTATCTGGATGTGTTAGCGCCAGCGTTATGTCTCACGTAGCAGCTCTCGATGGTAGTTTTGTACTGTATGAAGGAAGAGTTCTTGGCATTCACGATGGGTCCGGCTCTGCACCTGTTGCTTGTCGGTTGTACGAGTTCTCTGACATTCCTTTGCTCCCCTGGTGGGAAAGACGGAGTGACATATCTCTCCTGAATTATGTGTATCATGGATATTTTCCGTCCATCTGCGGTCCGTGTAATTGTGAATCGCGATGGCCTGTCAGTATTACGTACATCCAACAGTCTATGACGTAGGCACGTAAAGCTCTCAGAACATCTCCCTCAAAATCTTGGCAGTATCCTCGGGACTGGTAACTGTGTGGCCAATTGTCCGCGAGTCGGTGAAAATCTCGTAGTCGTTCCCGCCCTGTATCGTTCAATTTATTAGCCAGGGACAGGTATACAAGGGAAGGCTTATGCCTTAAACGTCTTGTCTCCGAAGAAGTGGATTTCCTCAAAGCCTTCGTTCTCGACGTGCCGGAGGGCATAGGTCTTGTCCCAACCATTTGGGAAGACATCAAAGGATATTTGGCCACCGATAGCAAATGTCAAGCCATAGTCCGCAAATTTTTCCCGTAGGATCTTGACAAAGGCTGCACGCACTCCATGAACCTGCATACGTCAGTTGAAGACCATTGGACAGCGAAGAGAGCACCTTATCGTAGTCTTGAAAGTCCAGCCGTTCTTGAATACTGCATCGTGCCGCTCGTCAGAAGGCTCATACGGTGAGGTCAGTGATACACGGACGTACGTAGCATTACGTCCAATAGGACTGACATTCATCATGCCGTTTCGGAACTCAACAAAGGTGCCACTAGTCAGCTCAATTAGGGCTCTCATCACTCAGAGAAGGAGGCGTGAGCGTGCCGCTTGATAGGGATGTCCAGGTCTGCGACGTAATGCAGGATGAAGTTCACGAGCGTTTTATAGCGCTCTTCCCCGACAAACTTGATGAACGACTGCGACTCGAGAGGCCTTCCCAGCCTATATGCCGTTAGACCATTCTCTGCGAACGCAAAATCGAAGTCATCGAGAGCTGTATTCCGGGATGTGCAATCAGACGGGGACGCTCATATTGAAAAAGGGGTGCCGCTTGCTGACCATTGTGTCCAGCGACGTTGAGCTGCTCAGTGATCTTCACCAGATCCGAGCCACCAACAAAACCGATCGTGACTTTCTTTCTGAGCTCCTTTAACAAATCGAGCATCTCGAGTGAAACCGACTGAAAGCGCTCACATAAGCGCTCTGTATGATCAAGTATAAACGAGGCACACCTGACGGGCGGGCGTGAGTGTGCCATCGACATCGAAAAGGATCAATTTGTTTATGGGGCGACTTGCAAAGTCCTGAGAGGGCATGAGTGTGTTGAAAATGCCGAACGGGCAAAAGTGATGCGAGGTCGGTTGGCGGCATGATGGCGGCAATCTCCATAGCACGATGCGATTAGATGTAATTCCTGACTCGTCCTGACTCGCGCACATAACGAAACTTGAACTCGACCACCACCAGCGGCGCATCGCATCGCAGGGCATAGAATGATTTCGACCTTGCATATCTTTTCCCTTCCTACGGAGCTCCTCCAAAACATAACGCTGCGGAATTATTTCTCTCAACACGCCACAGATGTACCCGACACAGTTGAGCAACAAGATCTCTCTTCGCAGACGGTGTCGACACATGTCTCGCGGGGGTGCAACGTTTGCCTTGGTGCAATATTTCTAGGTGCTGAAGAACAACGCATCCATTTCCGCTCGGATTGGCATCGTTACAACGTAAAGATCCGCCTCCGTGGAGGCAAACCCGTTTCGGAGACTGATTTTGCAAAGCTCGTAGACAGTGCGTACCTCTTTTGGTTTTGCATTTGGCGCGGGGGTTAAAATGCTATCACTCATTACTAGGTCTCGAGGACTCGATATCCGGTTCTGCTTCTGAGTCTGATGGAGACAACTCAGATGAATCTGACGCTGTGGGCAATCTCATTCAAAGGGCCAAAATCTCTTCCCGCCCTGCTTCTCCAGATGACACAAATCCATCCGCCCCTCAATCACCTCTAGCATGGTTTCATTCTCCACCCGCCACGCAAATAGGTGTTTATAAGGCCCTGTTCGCTCGCAACTCAGAATCATCGTCTTATATTGACCAGGTGAGGTCAATGCAGACGGGTGGCGGCCCAGGAGGTCGCAAGTGGGCGATGTTTATGACAGCCGGAGGGCACTTCGCAGGAGTCATCGCTCGAGTCAGCAGACCGGAAGTAGAGGAAGAAGATACGAAAACTGCGAAACAGAAGAGACTCAAAAGACCGAGACTTGACACAGAAGTTCTGCTACATAAAACCTTCCATCGCTATACCAGTATGTGTGATCTGCACGGTTCATGTCGTGGGTTTTGATGTATTCCAGCACGTCGGAAACAGGGTGGCTCTCAATCAGTCAATGATAATGCGAAAGGTCCTGCGAAGAGTGCAGGTGCCCAGCTTCGGCGATATGGTGAGCAGGCTCTTCGGGATGTGTGTGCGTTATTTGTGCCAGGTGTGCGCGTTTGACTTTCTTTCAGGATATCCGTAACTTGCTCTCCGAGTGGGCGGAAGAGATTCATCAGTGCGAGCGAATATGGATTCGCGCAAGTGCTTCTAACCGAAGGATATTCCTTGATTATGACGGTGCTGTGATAGTAAAAGGTATGGACATTCTAATAGAATTGAGGTTGCTATTTACCAACAGAGTCAGGTGACGAGCGACTACGGACTTTCCCCTTTCCCACTCGTAGGCCGGTGAGTTCAAGCGATATTTTCAATATAAGGTTTTTATGCTCCTGTGCAGACGCAGTCAGAACTTGAACGGTGTCTTCTCGAGTTGACGCGAGTGAAGACCTCTCATCTTACCGAGGAAGCATTGAGAGAACAGGACGAAGCGTACCTCGCATCTTTTCCAAAGCCAAAGGTGAAGCCACAAGCACAGATTTCAATGCCTGTGGCGACGAAGACAAAGGAACCAAAGTTGTCCAAAGAAGAAGAGCTCATACGGGATAAGTGGACTAGGCTCCTTGACATGGTCATCCATGGTCGTCTTGATGCCCTCAAAGACTTTTGGGAGCGCGAAGGGAAAGGTCTCGGTGGAATTGATACGACGATTCCGCCGTGGGCAGGCAAGAGGGTAGCTACGCTCCTGCAATACACTGCACAAGCCGGGAAAGAAGAGGTCACCGAGTGGCTACTAAATGAAGCACACGCGGATCCCACAATCGCGGTGCCTTCTGAGGCAGCGATGGCCGAGCAGGATAACGGTATCCCCGAAATGACAACAAGAGGGAACTATCGCACAGCGTATGACTTGGCGTCTTCCCGTGCAGTGCGCGACATTTTCAGACGTAGTGCAGGCGCACATCCAGACTGGTGGGATTGGCTTGGCGCAGGCCGTGTGCCAAGTATACTGAGCCAGGAAATGGAAGAGGAGCGTGAGGAGAAGAAGAAAGTGCGCCGAAAGGGTCTAAAGGACAAGATCAAGGAGCGCGAGAGTAGGGAAAAAGAACGGGCTACGAGTCAAGCCGAGGAGGTTGCAGATCTACCAGTGCTGGAGCCTCCTCCGCGTTCTGAACCCAATAGCGGGCCAAGGAAATTAGGTGGTTCAGCTGGTTCTGTAGATGCTATTGCCGGTTTGACAGCAGAGATGAGAGCGAAGGTGGAAAGGGAGAGGAGGGCCAGAGCTGCGGAAGCACGGCTCAAACTACTGACTGGACGGTGACTCTGTGCGTGTCGTGTGTAGTGTGTAACGCGTGTAGCGTATAGCCAATGGTAACAATGTAGCGTCGGCAGTCCGGGACGGCTACCCGGGGCGTGTGCGTGTAGCTAATAGCTAAGCGAGACGCGGTGTGTCACGGTCCGCGTCGCGTTCGCGTTTCGTTCTTCATGGCGAATGATTCGGATTTGCGGTGAGTGGCTCTTCCGTATTGGTAGACCATGAACCCATCGCGTCTTCTGACGCGACTTTAGAGCAAGGCTGGAGCCTGCAGTAAAGAAACAAAAACTCTCACCCACACCTTCGACCTCACAAGAGAGACAGTCGTCGTTTGCAGATGTCCTCGCGAGAATTCAGACAGAAACGCAGGAGAGTACAGGTACGTTCCCCATGTTGTGAGTATAAGTTCGCACTAAAACAACACGTCTAGAATCCGAAGGCGGAGCAGACTCCTGGGAGCGGCCTTCACTCAGACCTCTTGTGCAGGCTAGGGACACAATAGGTGCAGAGCTCCTTCTCTCTTTCTCTTGACTGAAACCAATGAGACGACAGTGTTTCAGCAGGTTGATATTGACGGGGCCTACGATAATGCCGAATTAGGGCCTCAAATTAATATATTCGGGGTGACGCAGGTATGAGTTATCGGTCCATGTCCTCATTCTCCCCTAACGTATATACTGTACATCAAGGAAGGACACAGCGTGCTTGCCCATATCACGGGATTCATGCCGTACTTCTATATAGCTGTGCCGAGGGGCTTCGAAACCGAAGATATAACCCCGTTCATGGCAGAGCTAAATGTATGTCTATCTATCTTCCACTGCTACCTTCCTCGAGTTTACCTCGTCTTAGTCTTTGGCAGGCGGTGTCACGAACATAAAATTCATTCAAAGACGGAGCCTGTGGGGTTTTAGGGGTGACGAACACGCGACGTTTATGAAAATCACCGTCACGGATCCCAAAGTGGTTCCTCGCGTTCGAGATGAGTGTGTGATAGACCAATGCCTCGCGTCTTTCTTACCTGTTGGTCTTTCCACGCGTCTTCGAGAGAGGCGAGACCAATTTCAGGAATCTATTCTCTGGACCCATCACGACCTTTGAAAGCAATATTCCGTTCGTTCTGCGTTGCATGATAGACGCGCAGGTACGTATCATCGAATGCTTCTGCAACGCAACTCAATTCTGTCATAGGTCGTAGGCATGAATTGGATCGAAATCCCTTCGGGCAAATACACCCTTCTGAAGGGCAAAGATAAGAAGTCGCGCTGTCAAATAGAGCTCACCGTCAAGTACGACAGATTTAAATGGATACTCCAGACATTGACCGTGCTGACAACGGTAGATCTGATCACTTAATATCGCACCCGCCGGAGGGTGAATGGGCAAAGATTGCACCTCTGCGTATCCTAAGCTTCGATATTGAGTGCGCAGGCAGGAAAGGTATTTTTCCCGATGCAACCATCGACCCTGTCATCCAAATCGCAAACATGGTTACTCGGCAAGGTCTGTCTCTACTTCTATTCCCTCAAAGTTAAAGCTTCACGAGTTTCGTGAAGGAGAGAACCGGCCGTTTATCCGGAATGTGTTTACTCTCAGTACTTGCTCTCATATTGTCGGCTCCCAAGTTATCTCGTTCGATAATGAGGCAGAGATGCTTCAAAACTGGAGAGACTTTGTGGAACAAGTCGATCCTGATCTTATCATTGGTTACAACATTGCAAACTTCGATCTTCCTTATCTACTTGATCGAGCGAAGGCCCTCAAGGCTCACCAGTTCCCCTACTTGGGCCGTTTAAAGAGTGCGTCTGTTGTGGCTATAAACACTTTACTGTTAACATGGAGAATAGACAATCGGACGCAGGTCAAAGATACACACTTCTCATCCAAGGCATTCGGACAACGAGACTCAAAGGAGACGAGCATGGATGGTCGTCTGCAGCTCGACATTCTTCAATATATGCAGCGTGAGCATAAGTTGCGAAGTTATACGCTCAACTCTGTCTGCGCACAATTCCTGGGAGAGCAAAAAGAAGACGTGCACCATTCGGTGATTACTGAGTTGCAGAATGGAACACCCGAATCGCGGCGGCGCTTAGCAGTATATTGCTTGAAGGTAACTGCTATTTTTTGATATGCTAACAAGTATTCTGAACACTTTCGCCACCTATCAGGATGCTTACCTTCCGCAACGTCTAATGGACAAGCTCATGTGTTTCATCAACTATACTGAAATGGCCCGCGTAACTGGGGTGCCCTTTAACTACCTTCTATCGCGTGGCCAATCCATCAAAGTCTTGTCTCAGCTCTTCCGAAAGGCCAATGACGATGGCTATCTCATTCCCACTTTCAAAGGGGAAGGTATGGATATCCTGTGTGTTTTTGTCTTTGTCACCCACACCTTCCCAGGGACCGATGAACAGTATGAAGGTGCCACGGTTATCGAACCTAAGAAAGGCTATTATGATGTGCCAATCGCGACATTGGATTTCAGCTCTTTGTACCCATCTATCATGATGGCACATAATTTGTGTTACACGACGTTTCTGGACAAGAACACTATTGATCGACTGGGCCTTCAAAAAGATGTCGATTACATCCAGACACCCAATAACGGTATGTTGGGTGACTTCCTTTCATTCAATTTCGACTTAAAATACCTTGAAAGATTGGTTTGTGAAGCCATCTCGACGCAAAGGTCTTCTTCCCACAGTGTTGGAAGACTTGATCAGCGCGCGTAAGCGTGCGAAGGCGGACTTGAAGAAGGAATCGGACCCTTTCAAACGTGCAGTTTTGGACGGTCGGCAACTCGCCTTGAAGGTAAGTTTACCTGATGACGCGATTCTTTGTGGTCTACTCATATTTATACAGATTAGTGCAAACTCGGTGTATGGTTTTACTGGCGCAACAATCGGAAAACTTCCCTGTCTAGCTATCTCGTCGAGTGTAACAGCATATGGCCGACAAATGATTGAGAAGACGAAGGCGGTGTGTATTCTGCAAAGCGCAGGTGGAGGAACTCGAATAACCTCTTTCTTCCATTTGTACAGGAAGTCGAGGCGGAATATTGCGTCGCTAACGGTCATTCACACAATGCAGAGGTCATATATGGCGACACCGATTCTGTAATGGTTAGGTTTGGGCCAACCGAGTTGGATAAAGTAATGGCAATGGGTACCAAGCACTTCGTTTTGATTTACCATAATTTCTGATAACCGATTCAGGTAGCGAGGCCGCAGATCTCGTGACTAAGAAGTTTGTCAAGCCCATCAAACTCGAGTTCGAGAAGGTCTACTATCCGTACCTGCTCATCAACAAGAAACGATATGCAGGACTGTACTGGACCAAACCGGAAAAGTACGACAAAATGGACTCGAAAGGCATCGAAGTGGGTCGCTACCTCGCCTCTATGAATACTGATAACCGAGGGATTCGGGATTCCCCAAGACTGTGCGCCGCGACAACTGCCGGCTTGTGTCGACGGTCATCCAGACATGCCTTCACAAAATGTTGATCGACCGCGACGTGAAAGGCGCCGAAGAGTGAGTTTGGATCGTTATCACGCCACGCCAATTTTGTTCATTACGTTTTCCAGCTATACCAAGCAGATCATAGCTGATCTCCTACAAAATAAGGTGGATATGTCGCAGTTGGTCATCACAAAAGCGCTTGCGAAAGTTGGTACGCCTCAGTCGTCACGTGACATTACATAACTTTCTTGAGCGTAAACTCACTCCTTGTGAAGACTATACGGGCAAACAAGCGCATGTCGAGCTCGTTGAACGAATGAAGCAACGTGATGCAGGTAACTTCATATGAAAGATCAAGCGAGGACAACTCTAAATTGCTGCTCAAGGCTCTGCTCCGGCTCTTGGTGATCGGGTGGCATACGTGATAGTCAAGGGTATCAAAGGTGACACCTGTGAAAAATGTTTTTAGCACCTCTGCTCAAATTAATTGGCCACAGGAGCTGCCGCTTACGAGAAGTCCGAAGATCCGATCTACGTCTTGGAAAACAACATCCCCATTGATACGAAATACTACTTAGAAAACCAACTTTCGAAACCATTGCTGCGAATATTTGAGCCGATTTTGGGCGAGAAAGCCACCTCTTTACGTGAGCCGGTGCTGCAACTTTCTTCTCTGTATAATACTGAGATTCCCTTTAATAGTTTCAGGAGAACATACAAGGACTATCCAGATTGCAACTCCAACAGTTGGGGGACTCATGAAATTTGCTGTGAAAACTATCACATGCTTGGGGTGTAAGACTCCCCTCCGAGCAAACAACAGCGTCAGCAGTATGTATCACCTACGTAGCTAATGACGCATTCATTCACTCTTATCACCGGGTAGATGGTGCAGTCTGTGATAATTGCAGACCCAGGATCAACGAGTTGTATCACAAACAAGTACCGTCTTATTTTCTTCTTTCGTCATATTAGCCACCAACTTATGCGTCGACTTGTGGAGGTAACCATGACCTCGGAAACGCAGGTAAAATTCGCAAGACTATGGACACAGTGTCAACGTTGCCAGGGGTCTCTTCATCAGGTATGACGAACCAAAAAAAACTGTATCAAAAGGCATGACGATGACTGGCTGTTATCAGGATGTCTTGTGCACGAGCAAGGACTGCCCAATCTTCTACATGAGAAAGAAATCTCAGAAGGATGTAGAAGATGCTGTCACCATGCTGGAACGGTTCGATAACGAAGTATGGTAGTTTGATACCCCCACGTAAGCTGCACCGCCCATAATGTATATTAGTCCATACAGCACAGGAACACAGCGCCCTTTACAAACATGTGGCCATTTATTTACAACACAGCCTATCATAGTATGTGGCAGTACTCGTCGACAGTGACGAGCTTAATTATAAATTGTCAAAAATGATGGTATGCACTAACTCGGAGTGGTTATAGGCACCCAACCAACAAACTGAACCCGCCGAGGCCTTTCAGTTCTGTGCCAGACAAATAAAAACTTCCAAGGTAAGCTAGCACGACAACGAGGTATATTGTACATTGGTCTACTACTGAATCAGACACGTGATGAGCAGGTCAACCACGAAACTAAGGTATTGGTAGAACACGTCCAAAAGCTACTATCCAACTAATATCGAGGAAAGAGTATAGGGAAAGCATGACCTCTTTCCAAGTGAACATTCGGCGAGATTTGATCTGACCCCGTCAGATGAAGATACGGTGCATCAGCCGAAGAAGAGGCATCCAGTCTCCTAGGGAAACTTGGAC
>QFEA01006948.1:0-29852 GCA_003315975.1 Lactifluus echinatus
AACAGCAGCTACTTGCAAGCGTGGTGACAACAATGAAATGAAAATAAGAATGCTTATGTAATCATAAAGTCGCACCTAAATCCACCATAACAAGCCCCAATCCCTTAAAGTAGCTTACTTGTGCTACTATATGGGCTCGTGTCGAGCCCAGAATAACGAACCATTTAGGGGGGGTCTTCTGTCTTCCCCGGGCATCCACATCGGCAAATCAAGGAGAAACTCACAACGCAGTGCGGCCCTCACGCGCTTCACCCGGGCTGGTGCTAGATCACACGCTCGTACGAGGCACCGTATTTCCGATATGATACGTGTCATGCCGTAAATGATGGGAAAGAAGAGTGTTGAGTATGTCAGCAAGAAGGTTCGTACAGGTGTGCCCATACGTGAAGATGGGGTTCTTTAAATCCAAGTGGCGAGTTAGGTATGTGCCTCTCAAAACGACAAAGGAAGCGAAAAGGTTCCAGATATCGGTGTCTGGTAGGGTCATTCGTAAGCAGGTTGAGAACTCGATGAGGCTGATGAAGATGAGGAAGAAAGAGGCGTGGGGAAAATTTAGCTATAGGCAAGTCCCTTTCACTCAGGCTGAACGGTGGTTTTCTCGCCAAAAGCCGGTATTGGCACTGATACTTATTTCTCTGTTATCCCTTGCGCTCATTCAAGACCAACAAAATCACTGCCTATAGTCAGGACGATAACAAATTGCATGCGTGACGCACTTGGAGGATGTGGTTTAATACAACACGTATGAATATAGAGGGTATATCACGAAAGCAATAATGGGTAACTTGAACGTTGGAAGGGTCCGAGTTATTGGATATATCGGGCCCAGAATTATGTCCATCGTCCAATTGCCATGCGTCATTTCTTCATGTCAGAGAGATATGCAAAAACATTCGTTGTGATCTGGTCCAAGTCGCTGTAGCGCAGCAGCCCGGCTTACTCAGAACTCATCGACGATTCCGAATGAGACGAATCGGACGGCCGGCGGCCTCATATGCCGCAACGAAAGAGGTGAACGCGTCCTTCGTGTGGCCCCATCCGCTAGGCACGACCTCCTGCAAACGAGGGAGAAGCTCCTGCGGGAGGCCACCCTCAGTGAGTTGCAGCGACCGAAAGAGGTCCCCAATGAGACCACCAGCAAGCTGGAGCGTCTTCACGCTGGCAAACGTCCCAAAGAGCCCGTGCCACATCCCGTGCCACTGGTCGACGTCGTCCCGCCACGCATCCGGCAGGCTCTCCTTATGAAAGCCGAGCGTGAGGCTCTCCGCTCTGGCGAGGAGCGGCGCGAGCGCGCCGCAGATCTGCGCGATGCCGCCCGCCTGCCAGGCGAGCGGCGTGCAGGCCACCTGCACGTGGAGCGGGTACGCGCCGTCGTGCTTGTCGCGCGGATCGACGATCAGGGATACAAAGTCCTTGTCGAAGCGCAGCTCGGCGGCGAGCAGCTTGAGGTCGGCCATCATCGTGCGGGAGAAGCGCTGGATGGAGGGGAGGCGGAATGTGAGTTGGTTGAAGAACTCGACGTTGAACGTCCGGAGGTGCGGGGTGTCGAGTCGGGCCAGGATGCCCTCCAGATATGCGCTGTTGCCGCGGAAGGCGAGCAGCCTCAGATTGGGGAGGGTCGTGCGTGTCGCTGGTATACCCCGAAGTTTGTTCTCGACTTCGCGGTTCGGAATGGGGGCGTGAAAATGGATCGTCAGCACCTCGAGATGGGACATCGCGGAGAGTTGTGCCACGAGATGCGCAGGGTGGAGGTCGACATTGGCTGGAGCATTCTGAAGTCCAAATGCTATGAGGTCATCGGCACCGCCGAGTAACAGCGATCTGATTGAAAGAGCGATGTTGGAGAGTGTGAGGCGGCGCAGCAGCGGTGCGCGCAACTTGTCCGGAACCGTCACCGGGCCAGTAGGGGCTCGGGCTGTGACCTGAGAGCGTATAACTAGCCTTTGAAGCGCTGGATAATCGTCGTCCATGACCTTCACCAGCTCGCGCAAAGCGGCGGCCGACAACTCGAGATGAATACGACGTACACGCTCACGTTGCTGGAGTGCAAAGACTAAGCCTTCCTTGTCCTCCGCGGTCATATGACCTGGTTTTTTCTCTGGGTAGTAGACGATGAGAGGGAAGGAGGGCGAGTACGTCAACATGGATTGAACAGGCGTGCCATACGTGCAAACGAGGTTCAAGTCCAAGCGGGTTGGATATGCGAGTATGATGTACCGCCACGCCCGACAGACTTGAACGAGCTTGTACCACCACCGTTCGACATTCCAGCCACGACCCATGTCCTTTGCCATGTCCTCCAGTCTGTACCAATGAAAGATGTTTAGGAGTACATCCGTGTTGAGGTCATTGATGGTGGTGCGTCGCCTGGCTCGTCCTGTGAATGTGGCAACTGCGCGAAGCAACGAGATGTAATACTGTGGCCCATTCCTCGTAGACATGGGTTGACACACTATACAGCGCAACAGAATCTTAACAGTTGCCGTCAAAATAATAGAGGTTCAAGATACAAATAACATGCTGCAATGGCAGTTGTATCGAGCACAGCCTGAGTGCGGCCAGCGGCCGTCTGTTGCTGACGTTATCAAGCACTCGATTCAGTACAATGCTCAACTCGACTAACTATCACAAGACCCTCGTAGCTGTACACTACCTTCGAGGACTAGTGATGGTGCAGCCCTACTTGTCCCCGTAGAATCATCCGCCTCTGATATTCCGAATGACAGCCACAAGTTCTCTCATTCGAGAGTCGTAGCGTTCCACGTTTGTTGACAATGATCTGGGAAACTCATCCGGAGGTGGTTTTAAGGCTTGATATTCTTCGTACGCGTCCCACGCACAAAGGACAGCACCCTGCACTGCCTGCGAAGCCTCGCGGGCATCGACGCCAGAGCATAGCGCGGCCAGCGTGTCCTGGAAGACACTAGCACGTGATTCGTCGACAACCGCGAGGAGCGGGACGGCGCCCGTCAGCAATCCAGCAATGCACAATAGATGGCCGTCCCGGACCAGCTCGCCGTCAGTGAGCGGCCCCAAGTCGCTGTCCAAAAGCGCCTGAAGAGTCCTGCGGAGTTCCAAGATACGCAGCCTCTTCGCTGGCGCCTGCATGAGCATGCGCTGCAGATCCTTGAGTAACACACGCACGCCGAGCGCTACGGTGCAGTGTGCTGTCAGTGCGACTGCCGGATCTGGCGAGCCTATGAGCACACGGAGCGAGTCGACTGTTGCGTCCCCGAAAGCGCGGTCCCACTCCAACACGTCGGCAACATCGTGCCAGCGCGTGATTCGCCACACTGCATCGACGCATGCAACGGGCGGGTGCGCATGCGTCTTGAGCAGATGCCCGATGCGGTGACCGAGACGTACGTCATCTTCTACGTGTAGGAGCTGGTATAGCGTGGGTGAATGGGGCGTCTCGGGGGTGGCTGTTGTTGATCCCAGAAATCCGGGTATGCCAGCAATAAAGGACTCGAGTTCGGAGGGCTCCCGGAGCGACTGCAACGTCCAGCGCAGTGCAGCAGTATCGAGTTCTTGTGATGCTTGCGTCGCACATCGTTCGAGATCATGGAGTAACCCTCCCAATAAGCGCTCTTTGCATTTGTCCACGTACTCGTCCAGATTCATCAACCTGGAAGTCCAGTTCGGCGCAGTGACCTTGTATATTATCCGGGAAGAAGCAAAGAAAGCGAACTTCAACGCCTGAATGAGGCGCCAAAGCGGCCCAGACATCGGTGTCTGGTAGGGGCAATCGCGAAAGACAAGAGGGAGCAGGGTGAGCAAGGCATAGACCTTGCCACCGATCATGATGCAACCCAAAAATATGTATGCCAGGGTGTTATTAATTTGGAAAAGGAATATGATGAGGCCGGTGAAGAAGAGGAAGACAGACGCGTGGAGAAGAAGGGGCACGGAATTTGCGACGGTGTCAAGTCGGAATCGAAGCACGCCTCGAAAGAGGTAAGTGCGCACGCGCGCCCGGCGTTGAGGAGACGACGGGAGCTGAGTTGTCAGCAAGTAGTTACGGGACCATTGTTGAACAAGGGTGGCCGCGAGAGCGCACGAAACGCTCAGGCCAAGGCTTAAGAACCAGAGTATATTAACCTGCAGCATAGCGGTGGGGACACTGAAGGGAGGCAAAGAGAATGGTGGTGGTGGTGTGGACCCCGCTGCGGAAGCCGAGAGCTGCTGGGATATTTGGATAAGGAGCTGGTTGGTCGTGTCATTGGAGTTCCTGGAGAGATACTTGTATCCATCTATGATGAATGCAGCGACAGTAGCAGAGAAAAGGCTCGTCTTTTAAACATCTTAATACTAAATGACAGAAGAGACGGCATGAAGCACATACGAGGAAGATGATGCCATCCATATCGCCCTTCCAACTTTCGGCGAGGGTCTTGTCATACTTCTCGCCCTCTCTGAGCACAACAGCCCAGAGCTGCGCTGAGGAATCTACGTATTCGATCTCTGCGAATGTCACGTTGGGGATGGGCTAAGTAAAGGCTAGTTGGTCGAAGTACCTGAAGTCTTCCCCGGAAGTTGAGGCTCTAAGGATATATCTGCATCTTGGGATGAGAAGAAGGATGATGACCAGCCACGATGACTCGGAACAGACCTTCAGGTTGCGGGGCGTTGGGTATCATCTGAGACATTGCTTATGCACAAGTAAGAAGGCAGTCAGTGCATGCATCGCGCCAAAATGCCTGGAATTGTTGTACTTGTATACTGTATTAGTATTAGTATCAAAACCCGTGATGACTAACGTTATTCATTTATTACGACACGACACGACACCACGACTGAGAAAACCAAACATGAAGAAAACACATGATACTGTTGTAACAGCTCGCACAGGTATACAAACTTTGTCACAAAATACAAGGTTGGGACAGCGGGACCACGCAATAATAGCTAAGTCGCCGAGGGAGCTAAAGTCACTGCTGCAGAGCCGCCAATGTGTGCTGCAGGGCGTCTCCCAGTTTCTCCCAGCCCCTCGACAGCACTTCAAGCTGCTTGATGTTCAGTACAGGGAATGTTGTATGCGTGTCCATCCGGGTAACCAAGGCCGGGATGTACGCAAGTAAAGTGTCGAGTTTGAGATCCATCTCCTGCAGTGACGATATACCCTTCTCATGGATACAATTGAACCCCTCCACACCTAATGGCGTTACAACGCCTCATCAGCCATTTTGTGACAGCCAGGTTGTACAAAAACGCACCCTGTGTTTGAATGGGAGCATATCGAGGAAGCTCAATCCTTTCAGTCTTCAAACTGGTAGCCCGATCGACAAGGTCTTGGGATGCTCTCGACCGGGAAAACGGAGAATACGATATGAAAACGGTACAAGCAATCACCTTCGTCGTTGCATATTCGATGTATCCTTGGAAGTGCTCAAAGCAAGACTTGCGGTTTTCAGAAAACTTATCTTGTACTCGAAACATCAACGAACAGACGTCCTTCTTGACGGACTCGAGCATTGCAGATCCGCTGAGTCGCACATCTTTCAAAACATTCTTCGCAACAGAAGCCGCGCCGGACAGGAAAGACGCGACAGAGCCAAGGTCATAGGACTATCACAAGTCAATGTGGGATACACGATACGAGGATTAAATGCCGCACAGAGGATTGAAGGTTATTGCGCAGTGCGACTGACTTGCTGCCTCTTGCCACAGATCTAGTCTGTAAACTGTTGAATGCTGGTGGGCGACGAAGAAAGAAGGACCATACCTCCCACTCCTTGATGGTCTGCGTCAGGCTTTCCCGGTAACGTCCCCAGCGGTTGATAGTCAGGGTCAAGACGTCGATGCTTCAGCGCCTTCGTCACCTGGGCCACCTCATCAACCCAAAACCTGTCCAGTTCGTTGTAGCCTCGTTGAATGTCGTTCATGGTACGATCCATTTCGTTGAATAAATTTCGATCTTGATGAAGTGGTTTAGATAGAGCTTCAGATGCGTGTTTCAACGATGGGTACCGAAGATGGTAGATGGTCGGGAGACGCCTACCTGTGGCTCGTATTTTCTTAACGCAATTCAGGGTCTGTTTCTCGTAAGAGTTTTGCAAATGGACGACTTGTTTGCGTATATCTTTGGCCGAGGCCAATCGGCTCTGTAAAGTGTCCAAAAACGAATTCTGCTGCTGTATTTCGTCGGAAATGTCAGATGAGACTCTATTGGCGTATTCCTCCATGAGCTCTAAAAGGGTAATGCAGCGCTCCTGCTGCGCCTGGAAGGCTGTGCGTAAGGCGCTGACCTCGCGTTGAAGCTCGGATTGGGTTTCCTGTGGAGCGTCGGTCGCCAGCTGGTGCAGGTGACCGATGAGAGTGAAGAGCTTGTCCATATTTCTCATCCAAGAATTTAAGGTTGAACCTGGTGACCGACGATATTTTGTAGATAGCATACGTGACCGCCAAATGGACTGCCAAGTGGACTCCTGAGTTCGCCGCCATGGTTTGAGCCCTTCAATGAAACAAAGATCGCACTGTAGATGGTGAGCAATTCAGCACAAACGTGACTAAAACGATATATCCGTACACCATGCACATTGTTTGTGTTTAGGAGAAAACTGGCGAAGATTGGGTCAGCATTGACGTGCAACGACTCAGTGATGATATCACGAGATGACCGAATCGTGCAGAAATCACAGCGTCGAGAATCATCGTTGGGAGAAGCTGACATAGATGTGACTGCAGGCGGAGCAAAGAACGATAGATGGGATTTATCGTAGGGCCTGTACAAAATATAAGAAACAGCACTGAAGAGTGGCAGTGCAATCGTGAGCGTGAGAGCCAAGCTGCATAGCATTACTAGCTCCTGTATTGGGATCAGTGCAGCGTGCGCCTGCCGGGGGATGGGTGAGCCATGGGATGGTGACCAGCTTTCCGTCAGAGTCCCCGTTAGAGTCCTTCCAACTGTTTCTGAAGTAGGGGTCGCCTGTTGTATTTTCGTTAGGAGGTTTTCACTCACAACGCTCAGGCAACCGGGCCGGACTAACCGCCCACTTCGACGCTGTGCTAGTTGTCTATTGTCTAGTTGCTATTGTCTAGGTGGTTGTGCTGCGCCAGTGCTTTGCCTGTTTTTTTATTAATTCCGGTTTGTATACTGCTTGAGATTTGCGTCAAGATGCGGTCTCTCTAGTGTAAATACACGAGAAGTCTATGGTGACAGTTGGGGCTCTATGGATAGATATGGGGTAGCGTGAGAACAGGGGGACATTGGTACAGGTGTGATTTACGGGTAAGGGGTGGGAGCTAGTGGGACCCAGAAAGTCATCCGGAGTCGAAGGCATCCTCTCGCGGCTTGAAGCAGGCTTTGGTCACCTCCAGGAAAGACAGGAGGGCCTTGCCGCCTTTTCAGTGCCGAAGAGGGTTGATGGCAGTTGGGGTGAGATAGGCGGCCCTGGCTCTTGTAAAGCGTAGGCAGGACTTGATTACATGCTCAGTTGTTTGGGGATTCGTACCATAGTTCTGGGCATCTGGTGGATTTGCAAGGATGGAAGCAGGCATAGTAGGAGCCGATGAAGGCATGGCCCGTGATGAGGCGAGTGAGGGTTTTGCTAAGGCCTGTCTCGAGCCTCCCGAGACGCCTTTGATGGCTGGGGCCATCTTCCCATTGGGGGGCGTCGGAAGGGCAAGGCAGGCTTGGGAGTGACGAGGTTTTCAGTGCCAGCGTGCTTGCCAGGCCTAGATAGCCATGTCCTTGGCTGACTCAGTCTGGTAGGCAGTGTGGGGCTCCCGGTGATTGAGGGGGGGTCGGCAGATGTGCTGTGCCTGTTGAGACGGACTGCAGGTTCGGACTTCCAAGGAGGGTCTATAACGTAAAATAAAACATATTGGAGTTACATATAATTTCTCCAATAATTAAATATAAACTTATGTGTTTTATATGTGCTTTATCTATAACTATGTATTAAGTCACAGATTAATTTAGACGTTCAGACGGGCCAAGATACCGACGCGCTGGAGCTATACACTATTTATGCTTTAACGCTTTTACGCTCGTATATGTGATAGCTACAAGGACTCGAAATGCCACTTTCTTACATTCATTTTTTTTTAAAATTGTTTTCTTATATTCAATGACCGTCCTCATTCTTTAAATTTAGTAATTTTCAACACTAACCACTTTCTTTTCTCTTCCCCCCTTTCTCCCGGTATTCACTACACCCCGGTCACCAGTACCTGTGATGTATAAAAGATAGGTATTCCCTTCAGGTAGAGCAGACAATTCAGGGAGCAAGCAGCTCCAATTCTCGAGAACCCAATGCGTGTGCTCATATCTTTTCTCTTCTGATTTCTCTCTTTCTTCTCAGCTGCCTTTCTCCTCGTACCTTTCCCTCACCCACATGACTCCCTTCAAACGATTTCAGTCCCATTAGAGAGTGACTTTCAGACAGTCCGACGTTTGTGGATCGATCCAATTGTCTATTCTGTAACTATCTTGCCGCTTTTCCTTATCCTCATCCCGTGACTTGCTTCTCTCCTGTGCTCTCCTTTTCTGGTCCCCACTCCCCCGTCCTTCTCGTTGTTGAAGCCTCTCATCCTCCATCCGACCGACTTGTCCCGGTCAGCATTGACTTCTCATGCCCGGCCTCACTCATTCTTCTTGTCCGATTTGGCTCTCCTGACAGCACCCTCTCCTCACTTCTTCAGGAACTGGTTCCGCCCGAACTCACTCGTGCATCACCTTGACATGCTTCATCAGGAGGGAGGAGAAATCCTGAGCTCAATATTTGTGAGAAATGGAGAGTGGGTGTTATGACGAAGTAATGGAGTCCACTGAACACAATGGCTCAACTCAACAAACCCGAGGCTGAATGTCGCTCACTTGGTAGGTGAGCTAATCGAAGGGAGAGGCGACTCAGAAGAGGGCAGACTGCTGGGTTAGATTTAGGACAGACTTGTGGGCATTCATGTCGTCCACAAGTTGTCCAATGAACTTGTCAAAACACCCATCAAACACCCGAGGTGATTTTTCCTCCCACGGCATTATGATTCTGCCGTCTGGTCAATAAATGTGGAAATAGATCTTTTCAACCAGTGGGGCCAGAAACACTGCACGTAACCGACATCTATTCATAACAACTGTCGTAGGTCATTGAGGTACTGCACTGGCAGTCTCTTTGAGTCTAATTCTAGTAGAGCCCCATCCAGGTGTCCGATCCATGCGGAAGAGGGAGGTCTTTTCAAGTATGCAACTGAGTGGGAGCATCAGACATTGTGAAGCGCAGTCGCATCGCATATATTTGCTCGGTGGTTCTATGCTTAGGTAAGGGCTGCTGGCTTGAATGACCCATTTGAACCATCTCTATCATTGTAAAGTCCTCTGCATTATTTCCATTTGTAGTCATCAGCCATACCCAAAATACGAAGCAAGGTTTAAATTTATGGCTGAAAGTCATTTCCCTAAGAAAGTGGTCTCCAGATGCAAGGTTGCTTGATTGTCCATTGTCCAAGTCTGACGGAAGAAGCAGAATGGCATTGTAAGGATACCACACGTGTTGTGTCCAAACCACGCCAACCGCCACACACGACGCCAATCATCACTAACGCTTTCTCAGCCACTCGCACTGGCCACACCTCAACGCTTTTCCTTCAGCCACTTGGACTGGCCACGCTTTCCCTAGATTTCTATTGTCTCTATCTTGTATATAATCTCATGTAACTCTTGCACTACGGGCATCAAAGAATCTCTCTCTCTCTCTCTAAGCCGTGTGTCCTAAGTCAGCTCAGCCGTCCAGCGCCGTCAGAATCCAGCAGAACCCCGAACGCCTCCGTCACAGCCTCCGACCCGATTATCCTTGCTCTCTCACCTTCGCTCCTGATCTACGTCTTCCCTTGGGACGACAACCGTACAACTCGCACCTTACCTACAGCATAAGGGCCAATGTAGCATTGAGAAACATTACTTGCTCCACTGCCAGAGAGGTCGTGCCAGCCAAGAAGGGGGTGATTGATAGAAAAGTAGATGAGACGATGGTGGTAACATTGCGGTGAAGATTAGAGCCACAACCATGGGGGTGAAGTCCGTGGTCATAGTCGCAGTTGTGGTTAGAGATGCGCCTGAGGCGGAAGGGATGAAAAAGAATGATAGTTACCATTATGAGGGATACCAGTAAGAGTGCGTCCCTGAAAATGAAAAATTGGAAATTAGTCACGTCAAGGTTGACATAACAGAGTCGCGTAACTTGGTGCCATTGCTGGGGAATAGTATCTGAGATCTCGCATTCTGTCGTAGTCCAACATAGAGCTTCTCCTCACTGCGGGCCTCATTGTGGCCAGCGAAGTGCCGCCAGGCAAAATTGAGCTGCGGACGATGTATCGATGCCAGTGCAGTGCATATTTGCATTGCCGGCCATCCTCCAAGTCACTGTGGGGCGTGGGGCTGCCTCTAACCGGCAGTGGCCGACTGGGGGATATAAGAGTGAGGCTGGAAGGTCCGCACGACACCTGGCATATACGAATTCTTACATGGCCACTGACATACCGGCCCTCCCACCTGGGTACTACTGCCCAGACCCCTACGATATCAACTGGGCCATGCCCCTGCACGAGGTTACGCTCGAATCAGAGCGGGTCAAACTGACACCATTCATACCCGCCTTCCACGCAAAAGAATACGCAGAGCAGAGCGAGGCACATCCCGAGCTGCACCGCTGGATTCGGTTCAACATCACAGGTCTCGACAGTATCCTAGCGGAGATTGAGCTGCACGTACGGCGCGACCCGACGCGTATCCTCTTCACAATCATCGACAAGGCACGTGGCGGCGCGATGGCGGGCGTGATTGGGCTGATCAATGTATCACCTGCGAACCTGAGTGCAGAAATCGGGTGGACGGTCGTGTTCCCCGCGTTCCAGCGGACTTACGTAACATCAAACGCCGTTGGCCTTCTCATGCGGTACTGCCTCGATCTACCTGCGCCCAGTGCAACACGGCCCGGGCTCGGGTTCTGGTGCGTGCAATGGGTGACGCACAGGTCGAACATGCCATCGCAGGCAGCGGCGAGGCGCTTGGGGTTCAAGGAGGGGAGGGAAGGGAAGGGGATACCGGTGCGAGATCCGCTGGGGGGACGACTGGGACGGCACAGAGTTGTGTTGTCGTTGTGTGGGGATGATTGGGAGAGCGGGGCTCGAGAGGAGGTGGGACGAGTGATTGAGCGAATGTGATGTGTTAGTAATGAAATTGATGCTGAGCTAATCGAGGACATATTGGCGGGTGCAAGGTTGGCGAGTGCAAGGCGAGGTCGGAGGTCGGCCTCAATGGTCGATAATCAAGCTATCAAGCTCAAGGTGAGTTGTGAATCCCTCCCGCCCGTGCCCTGTTCGCCTCTCCGCCCGCCCTCATCCCTCGCTCGCTAACCCAGCTCCGTTCAATCCGTAAAGCTCACAGGTGCGTTGCTCCCGTCCCCTCCTAGGTTTTGACCCACCCATTCCTCTCCAAGTACTCGCCGCCAACGGTCTCGTCAAGTGTGATCTATTCTCCCTCCCGAATCCCTTTGCCGTCGTCACAACCAACGGTTCCGACCTCCGCCAGACCGCCATCTTCAAAAAACTTTGACCTTTTACTGGAACGAAACCTTCCAGCTGTTGCGTGCCTTACCTTGTTCTCCTCTTCCCTTCCCTCGCTCATTCTCGCCCCAGCACCGTCCAAGAATCGTCCCAACACCAGATCCAAGTCTTTGACCAGCGCAAGTTCAAGCACAACGACAACGGGCTTCCTTGGATCTGTGTCCATCAAAATTGGAGCCGTACTCAACCTTATCCAGGGCGGTCACGGTATTTGTTTTTTCTTCTGTGCTCTCGAACCGTTTTATACGTATTCGATCTCTGCGAATGTCACCGTTAGGGATGGGCTAAGTAAGTCTAGCTGGTCAAAGTACGTTGAGTCTTCCCCGGAAGTTGGGGCTCCTCTAAGGATGTATCTGCATCTTGGAATGAGAAGGAGGACGATGACCGGCCCCGGTGACTCGGAACAGACCTTCAGGTTGCGCAGCGTTGGGTATCGTCTGAGACATTGCTTATGCACAAGTAAGAAGGCAGTCAGTGCATGCATCGATATCGCGCCAAAGTGCTCGGAATTGTTGTACTCGTATATATACTGTACAGTAGACTATCTCATACTGCATAACGAAAATCACGCCCCGAAGTCAATGCAGTATGAGATTTATGCAGTATGAGGACACATTATGAGTGTAAGATGTAAGTTGAGTAGACCCATTTTTCAATGTAGTATGAGAATTATGCATGCGCAGTATGACCTTATGCAGTATATATGAGATAGTCTACTGTATTAGTATCAGTATCAGTATCAAAAACCCGTGATTGTCGGACAAAAGTGACTAAGGATCAACGTAACGTTATTCGGCTCGTAACCAGCTGCAGTTTTACGACACGACACGACACGACTAAGAAACCAGACACGAAGAAAACACAGGATACTGTCGTAAGAGCTCGCACAGGTATACAAAATTTGTCACAAAATACAAGGTTGGGACGGCGGGACCACACAATCATAGTTAAGTCGCTGAAGGTGGTAAAGTCACTGCTGCAGAGCCGCCAACGTGTACTGCAAGGCGTCTCCCAGTTTCTCCCAGCCACTCGACAGCACTTCGAGGCGCTTGATGTTGAGTACGGGGAATGTTGTATGCGTGTCCATCTGGATAACCCAGGGTGGGATGCACCCAAGTAAAGTGTCGAGTTTTAGATCCATCTTCTGCATTGACGATACACTCTTCATATGGATAGAATTGAATTTCTCCACACCTAAATGGCGTTGAAGTGCCCCATCAGTCACTTTGTGACAGCCAAGTTGTATAAAAACGCACCCCGTGTCTGAATGGGGACATATTGAGGAACCTCAACTCTTTCAGTCCGCAGACTGGCAGTCCGATCTACAAGATCTTGCGATGCTCTCGACCGGGAAAACGGAGAATACGATATGAAAACGGTACAAGCAATCACCTTCGTCGCATATGGGATGTATCGTTGGAAGTGCTCGAAGCAAGACTTGCGATTTTCCGAGAACTTGCCTTGTACTCGAAACATCAACGAACAGACGTCCTTCTTGACGGACTCGAGCGTCGCAGATGCGCTGAGCCGCGCGTTTCTCAAAGCATTCTTCGCAGCAGAAGCCGCGCCGGACAGGAAAAATGCGACGGAGCCGAGGTCAGGGAACTATAGGACCTCAATCTGGGATACATAACACGAAAAGTAAAATGGCGCACAGAGGGTCGAGGGTCATTGCGCAGGGCGACTGGGTTGCTGCCACTTGCCACAGATCTAGTCTACAGACTGGTGAATGCTGGTGGACGATGAAGAAAGAAGAACCATACCTCCCACTCCTTGATGGTCTGTGTTAGGCTTTCCCGGTAACGTCCCCAGCGGTCGATCATATCGTCAGGGTCAAGTCGGCGATGCTTCAGCGCCTTCGTCACCCGGGCTATCTCATCAACCCAAAACATGTCCAGTTCGTTGTAGCCTCGTTGGATGTCGTTCACGACACGATCCATTTCATTGAATAAATTTCGATCTTGATGAAGTGGTTTGGATAGAGCTTCAGACGCGTGTTTCGACAATGGGTATCAAAGATGGTAGATGACCGGGGGACATCTACCTGTGGCTCGTATTTTCTTAGCGCAATTCAGAGTCTGATTCTCGTAAGAGTTTTGCAAATCGACGACTTGTTTGCGTATATCTTTTGCCAGGGCCAACGGCTCTGTAAAGTGTCCAAAAACGAGCTTTGTTGCTGTCTTTCCTCAGAAATGTCCGATGAGACTCTATTGGCGTATTCCTCCATGATATTTAAAAGGGGCAATGCAACGCTCTTGCTGCGCCTGGAAGGCTGTGCATAAGGCGCTGACCTCGTGTTGAAGCTCAGGTTGGCTTTTGTGTGGTGCGTTAGTCGCAAGCCGAGCAGGTGCAGCTGACCGATGAGAGTGAAGAGCTTGTCCATATTTCTCATCCAAGAATTTAACTTTGAGCCTGGTAAACGAGGACTTTTTGTATTTAGACCAGATGACCACCATTTGGACCGCCATGATTTGAGCCCTTCCATGGAACAAAGATCGCACTGTAGGTGGTGAGCAACTCAGCACGAACTGAACATGGCTAAAGCGTTATATCCGTACCTCATGCACACGGTTTGTACTCATGAAAAAATGGACGAAGATTGAGTTAGCATTGACGTCCAACGACTCGGCGACGATATCGCGAGATGACCGGATCGTGCATAAATCACAGCGTGGACATTCATCGTTGGGAGAAGCCGACATAGGTGAGACTGCAGGCGGAGCAAGGAACGACAGAGGGAATTTATCTGGGGCCTTTACAAAATTTAAGAGACAGCGCTGAAAGTGGCAGTGCAATCATGAGAGCCGAGCTGCATGGCGATGACACACTGACTGCCAGCTGCCAGAAGGCCGCTTCGAATATGGAGTTAAAGTCGGCTGTTGACTCAGCATACATTACATTTACATCATTCTCCAGTTAAGTCTCCCTGCTTCCCGGTTGTCAATGGATGGTTACTCTGTGAGCTCACCAACAGGGGAGCATGTTGCGCGTCATTCGATGAGACATTCTGAGCTAAAAAGACAAGGTACGTCCCTCCGATAGCGCCGAGAATGATTCCTGACTTGCATGGTGGCACAGACGTGGTTTCTTTCCCGCCCGTAACAATCGAATCTCTCCCTGTCGACGTCCTTCTCAAGATATTCGACATCTATCAGATTGGTTACTTCCTTTCAGTCCATCGGTGGCTAAGGCTAGCACACGTTTGCAGAAGATGGCGAGCCACCGTGATTGCATCGCCCCGCCGCCTCAATCTGCAACTCATATACCAAGATACATACAGTGTGTCTCTGCTAAAGGAGATGTTGAATCTCTGGCCGCTCTTACCCGCCGTCATATCCGATACGAGTTCAGGTCTCCACTCATTCATTTCGAAATCGAGACGTTCAGATAACATCGTCGCCTCACTCGAGCATCATGATCGCATAATCCGCATTCAGCTTTTGACGGTGACGAATTCACTGTTGGAACGACTTGTCGCCGTGATGCAGAAACCGTTTCCTGAGCTGGTCGACATCGTCATTTATTGTAATGACAACGAGTCGAGGCCTGTGCTTCCCGATACCTTCTTGGGTGGATCCGCCCCACGTCTCCGGTTTCTCACCTTGTCACACATTCCATTTCCGGCATTACCCAAACTTTTTTCGTCTGCTCGCGACCTCGTCAAACTCAGGCTTTGGAATATTCCAGATTCGGGGTTCTTCTCACCCGAAGCGCTGGCCTCTTGCCTGTCTGGGTTGGTCAAGCTTCAAACTCTCCTTATTGGATTCGAATCGCGGCGATCCCGGCCTGCTCAAAGCCCGCCCCCATCCAAACGTGCAGTTCTTCCTGCGCTCATTCATCTCGATTTCCACGGTGTTTGTGAATATCTTGAGGATCTCGTAGCCCGGATCGATGCGCCTGTTCTTGACCAGATCGAAACAGTGTTCTTCAATCAGACCAACTTCCACATTCCACAGCTCCCCGAATTTGTCGGTCGTGTAGGGTCATACAATCCATTTAAACGGGCAGACCTGAGATTTTCTTGTCGCTTGGCCACGATCCGTCTTCATTATAACAATTCCTTTTTGAGCATTAGTGTAGTGTCTGACGAGTTCAATTGGCAGGTCTCATCTTTAGAGCAGGTGTGCAACCAGATTCTGCCTCTCCTTTCTACAGTGGAACAGCTTGTCATCAAATCCAATACCCTTTTAGTGCAAGGAACACACGGACCGGACCACACACGATGGCTGGAGCTTTTTCACCCATTTATTGCTGTGCAGAAACTGCATATACATACCTTCCTTGCTCGCTTCGTCGTGTCTGTGCTGCAAGGACTCACCAGAGACGGCGACACAGGCGTGTTGTTACCTTCGCTGCAAAGCATCTTCACACATGCAGACGAGCCATCCAAATTATTCCAACAATCCATAGACCATTTCACAACTGCACGTAGTCACTCCAATCGCCCCGTCACAGTTCACCCCTGGGAAGCCTCTTTCACACATTAAGCAAGATACATCAGGGCGCCCGCAACACCGATCCAAGTTAATTTATCTATCCATTGAAGCGCACCATCTGACAGTGGCCACGCTGGCGAGTTCGCGGGGTTGGTCAGAGAAACAGGGGGTGTGCGCTCGGTGCGCGGATGGACGGCGGATGGAGAGCCGACGTAGACGTAACTTAACGAACGAGGCTAGACACGAAAACGTAGGCGCAAATCGAAACAGAAAACTTCGTATGGCTTCGGCACGGCGACGAAGGAGGGGCTCGTGAACTACCCTGGTTTTATTCCACTGGCTGCACGTAGGGGGCTTAAATACATACAGGACGAGCGGTGGAGTACTAAACGAGAACAAAAGAGAGTCCAAACCGGGCAGGCGATGGCGACACTGGACAACAAGGTGCGGCGCGAGATGGTGCCGCGGCATGCGAAGCGCAGGCACGTGCCTTACACCAATCGTCTTCGATTAGAGCCATCGACGGACCCTCATCCAAGAGCCGTCGTGACAAATACAGTTGCATCAGTAGTACAGTACACAACTCCTTGACCCTGTTTTGCGTTTCCCCTTCCTATCACCTCACATGAACTACGTCTTACCCTGACGATCAGTGCCACTACCACACAAGCTACACCTGTAACGCAGAAACGACTTTACACCTCACCTTTGTTCTCCTTACTGTGTCTTGGACTTCCAGGCCTACTCAAGTCTCGTCCTCCATTTCATCTCGTTTTTCTGATTCGTGGGTCGTGTCCCTGTTCACTTTGTTCCGTCACCAGCTCGTCACCTCTCTCTTTCTATACCATTTGTCTCGTTAACCCTCTTACACGTTTCTGTTAGTCCCTTCATCATAGCCGCCATTGCGGTCCGATTGGTACTGATACATTCTCTCGTCTCGTCATTCCATTTAGGGCTTGTTGAACGCCTGCGTCCCCAAGTGTCGTAACCCCGACCGCAGATCTGGATCCGGTACAAACTGATCAGACAAGCTCAAATTCCCCAGAGTTTCGTCATCAACACTTAGGGCCTCCGTAAGTGGCATGTACACGATCATGCTCCAGATCGGAGATAGTGGATGTTGGGCGTTGTTACGATGAAGTAATAGAATCCGCTGAACACAATAAACCAACGGACCCTAGGCTGAATGTCGCTCGCGTGTGGTTTCAGACATTGTGAAACGGGGGTGGTCTTAGGCTTATGTAGCTGCTACATCATACAATGATCGGGAGCCTCAAAACTCAAAAGGTTTCGAAGAGCAAAGCCTGCGTCCGAGTGACTTGAATGACTCAAATTTATCATTCCATCTGCGTCCTCTGCATTTCTTTTAAACGGCGGCCCTATCTATATCCTACTTTATCCGCCTCGTCAATATAATGTGCACCCGATTAAACCGTTCAGAACTCGCAGTCATACCCAAAAGATAAAGCAAGGTTTAAATTTATGGCTGAAAGGATCGTCCTTGGTCGTTGACTCACGTGGGTGTGAGAAGGTCTCCGGATGCGAGGTCGCTTGATTGTCCAATCTATGCCAAAACAATCTGACGGAAGGAGCAGAACGGCGTAAGACACAACTAAACTAACGGGCCAATGTAGCATCGAGGAACGTGACTTGCTCCACTGTCACAGAGGTCGTGCCAGCCAAGAAGGGAGTGATTGATAGAAAAGTAGGTGAGACAATGGTGGTAACATTGCGGTGAAGATTACAACCACAACTGTGGGGATGAAGTCCACGGTCATAGTCGCGGTTGTGGTTAGAGATGCACCTGTGGCGGAAGGAAAGGGATGAAAAAGAAACATTGGAAATCAGTCACGTCAAAGTCGACATAACAGGTGTACTGCGAGTGACAGTGATAGGATCGTCGTCCCGAAGGAAGACGTAGGAGGAGAGGAGTCGTAAGACCAAGAAGGGGCTGAGAGTGTGAATGGACGACGGCTGGTCCTTCGGTACTGCGCGGGCGGTGTAGACTAGACTTAGAGGCACGCAAGACATAAGGCTTAAGAGAGAGAAGCAGGAGAAGTTCTATATATCCCTAGTGTGAGAGATACATGGGTTTATATACCGAGTAGAGACGATAGGAATCTGTAGGGATGATAGGAATCTAAATGTTTGTAGTGTGACGATTGGTGTGGTTTCGGATGCCAGGTCGAGTGGTATCCTTACACAGGGATGCGTGACTTGCAGTTGCCGGGAGTATCCTGGATCCGACATCATCCCTGACTGCGGGCCTCGTTGTGGCCAGCGAAGTGCCGCCCGACAAAATTGAGCTGCAGACGAGGAATCAACGCCAGTGCGGTGCATATGTGCGTTGCCGGTCGGGCCCGGGATCTAAATGATCGCCTGCCAGTTCACGCTCGATGAGGCTGCGGCCATCCTCCAAGTCAGCGAGGTTCATGACTGTGGGACGTGGGGCTGCTTCTAACCGGCAGTGGCCGACCGGGGGATATATAAGTCGTCTTAAAGCCTCTGAAAGCTGGAGGATCCGGCACGACACATGGCATATACGAATTCTTACAAGGCTGACATACCGGTCCTCCCACCTGGGTACTATGGCCCAGACCCGTACGATATCAACTGGGCCATGCCCCTGCACGAGGCTACGCTCGAATCAGAGCGGGTCAAGCTGACGCCGTTCATACCCGCCCTCCACGCAAAAGAATACGCAGAGCAGAGCGCGGCGCACCCCGAGCTGCACCGTTGGATTCCGTTCAATCTCATGAGCCTCGACAGTATCCTAACGGCAGTCGAGCTGCGCGTGCGGCGCAACCCGATGTGGATCCTCTTCGCGATCATCGACAAGGTGCGCGGCGGCGCGATGGCGGGCTTGATCGGGCTGATCAACATATCGCCTGCAAACCTGAGCGCGGAGATCGGGTGGACGGTCGTGTTCCCCGCGTTCCAGCGGACCTACGTGACGTCGAACGCCGCTGGCCTTCTCCTGCGGTACTGCCTCGATCTGCCTGCGCCCGGTGAAACGCGGCCCGGGCTCGGGTTCCGGCGCGTGCAATGGGTGACGCACACGTCGAACATGCCGTCACAGGCCGTGGCGAGGCGCTTGGGGTTCAAGGAAGAGGGTGTGGTGCGGTGGGGGTGGGTGCTCCCGGAGGGAAAGGAAGGGAACGGGATACCGGTGCGGGATGGAGATCCGATGGGGGGACGGCCAGGACGGCACAGCGTTGTGTTGTCGCTGTGCGGGGATAATTGGGAGAGCGGGGCTCGAGAGGACGTGGGACGAGTGATTGAGCGAATGTGTTAAGTAATGAAATTGATGCTGAGAAGATAATCGAGGACTAACATGGACATCGAGGTTGGCAAGTGCAAGGCCAATGGTCGAATCAAGCTCAAGCTCAAGGTGAGTATGAAGTATGAATCCCTCCCGCCCGTCCCCCGTTCACCTCTCCGCCCGCCCTCATCCCTCGTTCGCTCTCCCAGCTCCGTTCATTCCGTAAAGATCACAGGTGCGTTGCTCCCCTCCCCTCCTAGGTTTTGGCCTGCCCATTCTTCTCCAAGTACTCGCCGCCAACGGTCTCGTCAAGTGTGATCTATTCTCCCTCCCGAATCCCTTTGCCGTCGTCACAACCAACGGTTCCGACCTCCGCCAGACCGTCATCTTCAAAAAAACTTTGACCCTTTACTGGAACGAAACCTTCCAGCTGTTGCGTGCCTTACCTTGTTCTCCACTTCCCTTCCCTCGCTCATTCTCGCCCCAGCACCGTCCAAGAATCGTCCCAACACCAGATCCAAGTCTTTGACCAGCGCAAGTTCAAGCACAACGACCAGGGATTCCTTGGATCTGTGTCCATCACAATCGGAGACGTGCTCAACCTTATCCAGGGCGGCCACGGTATTTGTTTTTTCTTCTGTGCTCTCGAACCGTTTTATACGTATTCGATCTCTGCGAATGTCACCATCGGGGATGGGCTAAGTAAAGGCTAGCTGGTCGAAGTACGTTTGAGTCTTCCCCGGGAGTTGGGGCTCCTCTAAGGATATATCTGCATCTTGCGATGAGGAGGACGATGACCGGCCACGGTGACTCGGAACAGACCTTCAGGTTGCGCAGCGTTGGGTATAGTCTAAGACATTGCTTATGCACAGGTAAGAAGGCAGTCGATGGATGCATCGCGCCAAAGTGCTCGGATACTTGTATACTGTATTAGTATCAGTATCAAAAACCCGTGATTGTCGGACAAAAGTGACCAAGGATCAACGTTATTCGGCTCGTAACCAGCTGCAGTATTTACGACACGACACGACTAAGAAAACCAAACATGAAGAAGACACAAGACACAAGATACTGTTGTAAGGGCTCGCACAGGGGTATACAAAATTTGTCACGGAATACAAGGTTCTGACGGGGGGACCACACAATCATAGCTAAGTCGCTGAAGGTAAAGTCACTGCTGCAGAGCCGCCAACGTGTACTGCAAGGCGTCTTCCAGTTTCTCCAAGCCACTCAACAGCGCTTCGAGGCGCTTGATGTTGAGTACGGGGAATGTTGTATGCGTGTCTATTTGAGTAACCAACACTGGGATGCACCCAAGTAAAGTGTCGAGTTTGAGATCCATCTTCTGCAGTGACGATACACCCTTCTTATGCATACAATTGAATTTCCCTACACCTAAATGGTGTTGAAGTGCCTTATCAGTCATTTTGTGACAGCCAAGTTGTATAAAAACGCACCCCGTGTTTGGATGGGAGCATATTGAGGAAGTTCAACCCTTTCAGTCTTGAGACTGGCAGCCCGATCTACAAGATCTTGGGATGCTCTCGACCGGGACAACGGAGAATACGATATGAAAACGGTACAAGCAATCACCTTCGTCGTCGCATATTCGATGTATCCTTGAAAGTGCTCGAAGCAAGAATTGCGGTTTTCCGAGAACTTGGTACTCGAAACATCAACGAACAGACGTCCTTCTTGACGGACTCGAGCATTGCAGATCCGCTGAGCCGCACATCTTTCAAAACATTCTTCGCAACAGAAGCTGCGCCGGACAGGAATGATGCAACAAAGCCGAGGTCAGGGAACTATAGCACCTCGATGTGGGATATATAACACGAAAAGTAAAATGACGCACAGAGGGTCGAGGGTCATTGAGCAGGGCGACTGGGTTGCTGCTACTTGCCATAGATATAGTCTGCAGACTGGTGAATGCTCGTACACGACGAAGAAAGAAGGACCATACCTCCCACTCGTTAATGGTCCGTGTCAGGCTTTCCCGATAACGTCCCCAGCGGTCGATATCATCAGGGTCAAGACGGCGATGCTTCAGCGCCTTCGTCACCCGGGACACCTCATCAACCCAAAACCTGTCCAGTTCGTTGTAGCCTCGTTGAATGTCGTTCACGACAAGATCCATTTCGTGGAATAAATTTCGATCTTGCTGAAGCGGTTTGGATAGAGCTTCAGATGCGTATTTCAACAATGGGTATCAAAGATGGTAGATGGTGGACACCTACCTGTGGCTCGTATTTTCTTGACGGAATTCAAGGTCTGTTTCTTGTAAGAGTTTTGCAAATGGACGACTTGTTTTCGTATATCTTTGGCCAGGACCAACCGACTCTGTAAAGTGTCCAAAAACGAACTTTGTTGCTGTCTTTCCTCAGAAATGTCCGATGAGACTCTATTGGTGTATTCCTCCACGAGCTTAAAAATGGCAATGCAGCGCTCCTGCTGCGCCTGGAAGGCTGTGCGCAAGGCGCTGACCTCGCGTTGAAGCACAAATTGGGATTCCAGTGGTGCGTTGGTCGCCAGCTGGTGCAGATGACCGATGAGAGTAAAGAGCTGGTCCATATTTCTCATCCAAGAATTTAACTTTGAGCCTGGTGGACGAGGGTTGTTTGTATCTAGACTAGTTGACCACTGCAAAGTGAGCCGCCATGATTTGAACCCTTCCGTGAAACAAAAGATCGCACTGTAGATGGTGAGCAACTCAGCACGAACGTGAATAAAACGTTATATCCATACCCCATCCATGCAGCTCGTGTTCATGAAAAACTCGTCGAAGATTGAGTTAGCATTGACGTCCAACGACTCAGCGATGATAGCACGAGACGACCGAATCGTGCATAAATTACAGAGTAGAGAATCATCGTCGCGAGAAGCCGACATAGGTGAGACTGCAGGTGGAGCAAAGGATGACAGAAGGGATTTATCCTGGGGCCTGTACAAAATATAAGAGACAGCGCTGAAAGTGGCAGTGTAATCTTGAGGCCGAGCTGCATAGCATTAACTCCTGCCCTGGGACCAGTACAGTGTGCCCCTGTCAGCGGACTGGTGGGCCAGGGATGGTGACATGCCTGCTGTCATAGTCCCTCCAGCTGGTTCAATGGGCCTGAGGAGTCGCCTGTTGCGTTTTCATTTCTATGGACGACTTTCAACGCTACTCACAGAAACCGGGCCGGAATAACCGCCTATTTCGACGACACGATCAGCGTGCTGTGTCAGTGTGCTCATGGTTATAGCATAGCATGACAGTGTGAGCTCTCTGCGTCCGACGTCAGGTCTCTCGACAACAATTTTGAGAAGATTGAAACACAGCCCATCACCTAGCGACCTAGAGCTCAACCAATCCAGGAGCAGGGAACCCTCCGCCACTTCCAAAGCCTCATGCTGGCGCTACGGACGGTACCCGCCGCGAAATGACACGTTGCCATGCACCGGGAGAGCAGGATACTTAGGCCTAAGCACTGTCATGCAATGACATTAGCGTTGAGTTCGGAGGGATATAAGATGTACTGCACAAGTACTAGTAGGCTACTGTACCCTGGCTGACGTGTCACGAATAGGAGGGCATTCCAATGAAGTTTGGTACGTGGCCTGGGGACATGTCGCGATGGCATAAGTTATTCATTATTCAACGTCCAAACGTAGGCTCAAAGAGTGGTGATGAGCGATGCAGCAAACGTGTGACCTCAGGGTACTCTCGTCGCCACGAGTCGCAAACGGGCTGCTTTGTTGAAATCTGCCGAGTCCAATGTCATCGCATTCAAGAAGGCTTGTTTTGTTTGATTTCCATCTACAGTATAGTACAGATAACACACCTGGGACACCGTCTGAAAAAGACTAACCAAAATAGGAAAATCATGCATCGATACGCTGACCGTCCTGAACTTGAAATGGGGACCCAAAAAAACAAGATATAGTAAGAGCTCGCGCAGGGTATCCAAAAATTGTTACACAATAGGATGGTTGGGACCACAGGGACCACCACCCACTATAGGCAAGTCTCTGGTGAAGGGGGGAAATCAGACTGGAGAACCGCCAACGTGTACTGCAAGGCGTCTCCCAGTTTCTCCCAGCTACTCGACAGCGCTGCAAGGCGCTTGATGTTCAGTACGGGGAAACTTGTATGCGTGTCCATCTGGGTGACCAACGCTGGGATGCACGCGAGTAAAATGTCGAGTTTGAGATCCACCTTCTGCAGTGACGATACACCCTTCTCATGCATAGAATTGAATCTCTGCACACCTATTGGGAGTGCCGTGCCCCATCAGCCATTTTGTGACAGCCGAGCTGTATAAATACGCACCGCGTGTCTGAATGGGAGCATATCGAGGAAGCTCAACTCTTTCAGTCTGTAGACTGGCAGCCCGATCGACAAGATCTTGGGATGCTCTCGACCGAGAAAATGGAGAATACGATATGAAAACGGTACAATCAATCACGTTCGTCGCATATGGGATGTATCCTCGGAAGTGCTCGAAGCAAGACCTGCAATTTTCCGAGGACTTCTCTTGGGCTCGGAACAGCAAATATTGAACATCCTTCTTGACACACTCGAGCGTCGCAGATGCGCTGAGCCGCGCGTTTCTCAAAACATTCTTCGCAGCAGATGCCGCGCCGGACAGGAAAGACGTGACGGAGCCGAGGTCAGGTGACTATAGGAACTCAATGTTGGGATACATAACACGAAAAGTTATATGGCGTACAGAGGGTCGAGGGCCATTACGCAGGGCGGCTCCGTTGCTGCCACTTGCCACAGATCTAGTCTGTAAACTGGTGAATGCCGGTGGACGACGAAGATAGAAGAATTATACCTCCCACTCGTCAATGGTCTGTGTCAGGCTTTCCCGGTAACGTCCCCAGCGGTTGATATCGTTAGGGTCAAGACGGCGATGCTTCAGTGCCTTCGTCACCCGGGCCACCTCGTCAACCCAAAACCTGTCCAGTTCATTGTAGCCTCGTTGAATCTCGTTCATGGCACGATCCATTTCGTTGAATACACTACGATCTTGCTGAAGAGGTTTGGATAGAACTTCAGATGCGTGTTTCAACAATGGGTATTAAAGATGGTAGATGGTCGGAAGACACCTACCTGTGGCTCGTATTTTCTTAACGGAATTCAGGGTCTGTTTCTCGTAAGAGTTTTGCAAATGGACGACCTGTTTGCGTATATCTTTGGCCCGGGCCAACCGGCTCTGTAAAGTGTCCAAGACCGAACTTTGTTGTTGCATTTCCTCAGAAATATCCGATGATACTCTTTTGGCGTATTCTTCCATGAGCTTTAAAAGGGCAATGCAGCGCTCCTGCTGCGCCTGGAAGGCTGTGCGCAAGGCACTGACCTGACTTTGAAGCCCAGGTTGGATTCTCTGTGGTGCGTTGGTCGCCAGCTGGTCCAGGTGACCGATGAAAGTGAAGAGCGTGCCCATATTTCTCATCCAAGAATTTAACTTTGGGCCTTGCGGAAGAGGATTGTTTGTATTTAGAATAGTTGACGGCCGAGTGGGCCGCCGAGAGAGCCGCAGTATTTTCATCCGTTCCATCATACAGCGCCAGCACTGTAGATGGTGAACAACTCAGCACGAATGTGGCTAAACGTTATATCGTTACCTACACGCGCATAGCGTCTGGCTCTGGAAAACTGGCTGATGATTGAGTCAACATCGACGTCCAACGACTCGGCGATGATATTACGAGATGACCGAATCGTGCATAAATTACAGGGTAGCAAGGGACGATTGAAACGAGATGACATAGATGCAGTTGCAAAGAGGGATAGAAGAGGATTTGTCCTAGGGGGGCGGAGAGTGGCAGTGCGTGAGACGGCCGAGCTGGTAAGAACGGGCCTGGGTAAGTAAAGGTCTACTTAATGTCCAAATATATTGACCCTTCCTTATAAGATAAGAGTACTTGCACAATCCAAATTGAAATGACAATTTCTAAGAGCACTTATTATTTCTTAAAATACTTAAAATAAACCATAAATTGCAACCCGCAGGCCTGAAAAAAGAAAAGAACAACTCGGAAATTCGTTTGGCGAGGATAGACTGGACGCATAATAGCTTTTTTGATATTATGCCAATATAAATTTAAATCATCTGGGCATTCTTATTTAAAATAGTGCGACATATAAGGAGGTGTCAATATATTGGAATTAATTGACCCATAAACTGACCTGGCTTATCCCCTCTTCCCCGTCGTGTGAGCAGTGGAACCAGCAATACTCTACAAGATCCACAAGCATATCCTCGGGCACATCTCGATGTCCTCCGCCTCCAAAGTCTCGCGCCGGCACTGAGCCCTGTCCCGTCCCTGGTCCCTGGTCCCTGCGACGACATTTTACCTGCGGGTGATGTGACGCGCTGCCACGGCACGGGAGAGGCAGGTCTGCTAGCTAGAGAAAGATACTTGAGCGTTGTCATTCAGTTACGCGAAAGGCCAGCCGTTGCAGCCAAAAACAGCGTGTCAGTGGCAATATGTACCCTATCCAACATGCCGCCCGAGATGGCCCCAAAGACCGTAGTAAGCGCTATGCTAGCGTTCTCGTCACAATAAGACGTAAATGAACTACTTCATGGAATTTTGACGAGTTCAGTGACATCGCAGTAAAGGAGGATTTCTTTGGTTAATTTCCATCTACAGTATAGACATGACAGAAGTACACTTGAGACACCGCCTGAAAGTAAAACTAACCCGAACATGAAGAACGTATTTATAAATTGTCACTTGCGACCGTGGCGACCACCACACTATAGGCAACTCTCTAGTGAATGTGAGGGTGAGAAAGTCGCAGACTGCAGAACCGCCAAGGTGTGCTGCAGGGCGTCGCTCTGTTTCTCCCAGCTCTTCGACAGCGCTTGAAGACGTTTGATGTCGAGTACGGGGAATGTCGAACGCGTATCCATCTGAGTAACCCAGGCGGCAAAGCACGCAAGTAAAGCGTCGAATTTGAGATCCATTTTTTGCAGTAATGATACGCCCTTCTCATGGATAGAGTCGAACCTCTCCACGCCTAAATGACGTTGGAAGTACCTCATCAGTCACTGTGACGGCTAAATTGTAATGAGAACACACCTCGCGTCTGAACGGGAGCATGTCCAGGAAGCTCAACTCTTTCGGCCTTTAGACTGGTAACCTGATCTATAAGATCTTGGGACGCTCTTGACCGGGAAAAGGGCGAATACGATACGAAAACGGTACAAGCCACCACGTTCGTCGCATATTGGACGCATCTTTGGAAGTTCTCGAAGCAAGATTTGCGGTTTTCCGTGAACTTGTCTTGGGATCGGAACAGCAAAGAGTGGACGTCCTTCTCGACAAACTCAAGCATTGCAGATGCGCTGAGCCGCACGCTTCTTAAAGCATTCTTCGCGGCAGAAGCCGCGTCGGACAGGAAAGACGCGATGGAGCCGAGGTCAAAGGACTATTACAAGTCAGTATGGGATACACAATACGAAAAATCAAATTCCGCACATAGGATTGAAGGTTATTGCGTAGTGCGACTGTGTCGCTGCTGCTTGTCACAGGTCTGGTCTGTAAACTGGTGAATGCTGATGAACGGCTTAAGAAGAATAAACTATACCTCCCACTCCCTGATGGTCTGTGTCAGGCTTCCCCGGAAACTCCGCCAGCGGTCGATATCGTCAGGGTCGAGCCGCCGATGTTTCAGTGCTTTCGTGACCCGGCGCACTTCATCAACCCAAAACCGATCCAGTTCATCGTAACCTCGTTGAATGTGGTTCAAGACACGGTCCATTTCGTTGAATAAATTTCGATCTTGCTGGAGAGGTTTAGACAGAGCTTGAGATGTGTGCTTCAGTAACGAGTAACAAAGAGAGAAAATGGTCTGCGGACACCGACCTGTGTCTCGGATTTTCTTAATGCAATTCAGAGTCTGTTTCTCATAAGAATTTTGCAATTGGACGACCTGTCTGCGTATATCTTTGGCCCGGGCCAATCTGCCCTTCAGAGCGTCCGAAAAAGAGCTCTGTTGTTGTATTTCCTCAGAAATGTCCAATGAGGCCCTGTTCGCATACTCCTCCATGGCCTTCGAAATGGCGATGCAACGCTCCTGCTGCTTCTGGAAGGATTCACGTAAGGCGTTCACCCCGCGTAACATCCAGGGTCCATCCTGAGGTGCGTTGGTCGCCAGCTCGTGCAGCTCGTCGATGAGAGTGGAGAGCGCGACGATATTCTTCAGCCAAGAATCACACTTTGAGACCACCGGGCGAGGATTATTTGGATGTCCATGCTGAGTTGGCCACCACGTAGATAGCTGTGATTTAAGTCCTTGCATGGAGCAATGATAGCACTATAGATGGTGAGCAACTCGGCATAAATGCGATTAAACTATGATAACCGTACTTTAGGACGCTCATCGAGTCTGGCGTGGTGAAACACACTGAAGACTGAGTCAACATTGACGTCCAACGACTCTGCGATGATACTGCGAGATGACCGAAGCGTGCACAAAGAACAACGAGAAGAATCGAAATCGAAGACAAATTCCATTGTTGCAGTTGCAGTGGGAGCAAAGGGCAATAGAAGAGTATTTGTCCTGGGGGCTATGGGGGCTATACATGACTGTTATTTGAGAGGCACGGGCAGCGTGAGAGAATGGTAACCAATAATACAACGGCAAACCATTCTGGACGTAGACTAAACATAAGTAAGCCTTCCAAGTCGCGGCCTATACTTATTGGCGGGCGTGCGCCCATGGGGGCATGACAGCGCGCTGTGTCTCTCGCGCAATGAGCAACAACAATCTCGAGGATATTGCAACTACTCCATCACGTAGCGACGTCGAGCTCCACCGTCCCAGGAGCAGGGAACCCCCAATACGACTAACACGCACCTCCGAGTCACTGCCCTCCGCTTCCAACGCCATATCATGAAATATAGGCCGTAACCTACATTGCTGTAGAGTATAGTATAACCAGACCAGTCTTATCCCCTCTTGCCTGTCATGTGAGGAGACCATCACGAAGTAACATCGAGCTCCACCGTCCCAGGCGCAGGGAACCATCCATACTCTACGAGATCCACGAGCAGCTCATCGGCACGACTAACGCGCACCTCGACTTCCTCCGCCTCCAACGCCTCGCGCTGGCGCTGCGCGCCGTCCGTCCCCGGCCCGCGCGACGAGATCTTGCCTGCGGACGATATGACGCGCTGCCACGGCACGGGGGGGTCTGCCGCCGGAGAAAGAAACTTGAGCGCTGTCAAAGTCGTAAAACCTCATTATCATCATCAGCGGTGGGGATGTATTGTAATTAGTACCGTAGCTTAAGCTTACCTTGGCCGACGTGCCGCGAGTAGGAGGGCATTCCGATGAGCTTGGCTACGTGGCCTGGTGACGTCACGGTGCCGCGATCGTGTTGTTCAATGGTCGTCAAAATCCCGAAGTAGGCCCACCAAGATGGGTGATGAACGACGCACCGTACGTGGTGACCTTCCCGCGGGGTACTCGTCTAACAATACTGTAAACCTGCGGATCTCTGGTAAGCGTTGCGCTCTCTGAGTCGTCGCAATGAGATGCCAACGGACTGCTTCGTGGAATTCTGCCGAGTCCAATGTCTGCATCGCAGTAAAAGAAGGCTAGCTTGTTTTGTTGTATTTCTATTTCCATATTTCCATCTACGGTACAGTGCAGATACAGATAAGATAACCTGATTTGATGTAGATCGATGGTGTATTACGGCATACCGTGATCAAACAGCCAAAGTCAAGATCTCATGATCTATCTACCACGCTATGTGCTGTGATCCCCACGTTTGCTAGCCAACTTGCGTGGCACCACAGATACGGAACGAAATGACTAGAGTTCAATCTAGCAATGCGCTGGCATCACAAACTAGGCACAAGTCTTGTCGATAAAGATAGATGAAAGGGCGTTGTCCGTGTCTAGAAGGAAACGGCGAATGGTGAATGTAAGCCTTCTATACACTTGCCGCTCATAATCACAAAACTTGATGTCTAATTACTTTGTACTCTCATGGTTCCCCAGGTGAACGGAAGAGTGGAAGAAAAAGTGAGCGAGAATAGCTGTTGGGTACGTATTCGCCGTCTGCGTGGCAATTGTGCCACTGGCGACTGGCGATTCCATCACGCGCTGAGTAAAGAAGCGCGAGGTCGTGGGTAACCTGGAGGTGCCGTATGTCTAGCTGGCACAGAATGTAGCGGGGATATGAGATGCATCGCAGATGCACCCAATGTTTCTCATGAAGACGGCGTTTCCCGTCTAAGGTACTTGCATATGATACCGCCACCGTACCAGCATATTAGGCAGTACGATGCAAGGTCTGGATACCCAAGGTTACCAGTTTTAAGCAGATCAGCAAGATTCTCGAAAATCGATAGTCTAAGCCCTTCTGACGTGCTCGGGGTGGTGAGACATCAAGATAACACGTTTCGCAGCAAGGACGTAATCCTGATATTAGAACGTGCCAGCACAGCACGAAATGAACACGACACGGATGAGGAAAAGGGTGTACTTGCTGATGTCTTCACAATGAATAGAGTAGCTGGCTCAAAACGATCACCGCGGCACCATCCTCTGGCGAAATCTGCACTGCTGCAATCCACAGGGT
>QFEA01007044.1:0-10756 GCA_003315975.1 Lactifluus echinatus
ATGCTGATAATACCATTACAATGCCATTACAATGCCCATAAGTCATTATAATGAGAACACTCATATTACGACCATTTACATGCAAATATTGTCATTTTAATGAGAGCACTCATATTACAGACTATTTCATTGACAAGACTCCATTATAAACCATTTTATGTGAATTGTTTGTATTTTAATAAAACTACATATACATAATTTTCTAGCACATATTACAATGCTACCGCGATGCCGCTGCGTCGAATCCAATGCTACTGTAATGGGTAGCTCGCTTATGGTTGTGGTTGTCGTCGTCGTCGCCGGAGTGTCGTCATAGTCGTTGCCACAGTGTCGTCGTCATTATCGCCGCAGTGACGTCGTCGCGGTCGTCGCGCCGTCACCGTTGCCGTCGCTGCAGTGCCACGGTCGTCGTCACAGTCATCGTCACCACGGTGTATTTGTCGACGCAGTGTCATCACCGTTGCCGCCACAGCGTCATCGTTGCGGTGGTCGCCGTCACCGCTGCCGGACATCACAGACGAGTTCATGTGCTTTGAGCGCTGTCTCACGATAGCCGATGAATCGATGCAGTGCATGTACAAGAAGCTTTGCGGACTCATGGAGCCCCTGAACCAGCCGAATAACCCCACTCGGGGCATACTCTACCACTTGACACAGGTGCAGCTCCAAGAGGAGCAGCGCGCGTGGAGAGTTCTCGGCAGTAATGGGTGACTCAGTTATAGTATCCACATCTTCTTGTTCATCAAACATCGATCAAAGCCCCACTACCACAGTATAGCCTAGACCACCTCAGCTTTACAATCCCTCGTGGTGAGCCCTTTGCTTCGTTTCGTTCTGCTGGATAGCTATATAACAGATTTTGCAAATTGTGTTCGACACAACATGAATATGCATTTTAATTTCATTGTCTCATAATTAAATTGCGCACCTACCATATTATTAATTATCTAATCATTCTAATCCAAGGGGGAAATTTGGAATTCCATTCAAGAATAGGATTTGCATTAGCTGACATTATAACGCGGCAGCATTAAAATGCTGCTCCGATTTCCGACATATTTCAAGTGCACCCACATGCATTTTAATGCATTTTAATTTCATTTCAATGCCTGTCTCATAATTAAATTGCGCACCGTACCATGTTATTGATTATCTAATCATTATATTCCATTTCAAGAATAGGTCTTGCATTAGCCGACATTATAATGCCATTTGCGCATTACAATGCCAGGTACGTCATTATAGATTATAAGCTGTTGTACGTCATTATAAGCTGCATTGTAAGCCGGCAACATTAAAATGCTCTGATTTTTTTTCCGACGTAATAATAGCCCTGAGACGTTTCTTGTAGATATCGCACATAACAAACTCCGTCCAACTGTGTGAGAATTGAGTTGGTGAGTTGCTTACCACGAACCATGGCGTTCATCGCTCTCGAAAACGTATCGTCGATGAAAGCTCCGTGCTGTGAGGTCACGCGGCAGGTACATGGCAGTGGCTTTTGTATAGAGCACCGCCAGGACGCTCAGCGGTTCCATTGATTGATTGTGATTGGGCGCGGCGCTCAACTGGCCCGCCAAACCCGAATGTCGTGCGCTTTTTCTCTCGACTCGGAGGCTGTTGACTGCTATGCTAGCTTGTAGCTTGTAACCCGAGGGGTCTCCTGCTGTTGCTGTGCTCTCTAGCAGCTGTTTTATTACAACACACGTAAGTGCACATTGGCCGCGTGCCCGAACTGGCCATGGCCAGCGTCCGCGTCTAGCTGGTCAGCGCTGTTCGCCCCACAACCCGTGCGCGACTGTGTGGAGTTAACCCCTTCGAAACTGCCTCCGGCTTTCTGTTTGACTTGCGACGACGATCGAAGACCGTCTGTCCCTCTGTCCGATTATGCTCTCTGTGCCCGTAGCGCTAGTGCATAAAGTTATAAAAGCACGTCTTTTGGACGATGACTGACAGACATACAACCACCTCTTTTGTGTTCTACCAAACTTTGATCTCTTCACTTGCAAGTCTCTGTCAATCGGGGCTCCTCTGAACCAACCAACAACAACAATCTATCTATCAATCTTCCCCTTGCATTGACTTTTTCACGCAGCGATGTCCTCCATCATCAAGCCGCTTATCCCCGTCGCCCGCACCATCGGGAAGCACCACGACAACGACAACGATGACAAAGGCCACCGCGGCGAGCACGGCGAGCACGGCGACAAAGACCACCACCACCATGACAAAGACCACCGCGGCGAGCACGGCGACAAAGACCACCACCATGATGACAAAGACCACCACGGCGAGCACGGCGACAAAGACCACCACCACGACAAAGACCACCACGGCGAGCACGGCGACAAAGACCACCACCACGATGACAAAGACCACCACGGCGACCACAACGACAAAGACCACCACCACAACGGCGGAGCGAAGAAAGACGACAAAAAGCATCATGATTGTAAGCCTTGCTTTTTGTGCTGCCCACGGCATCAGAACACTCAGTTATATTATTATTATACTTGCCAGGATCTTCTCGTTTCTTTCTTAATTTCGTCGTTCCGTTCAGGAGATGGCCATAGGTGGATTGTATCATTGGGTTGATAGCCCTGCCATGTCCATATCTAATGTTTGCGTTGCTATTTTTTGCGTTGCTGTTTGATCATAAGTAATGGAATTTATGTTGTCGTTGACGATTCCTGGAATAAATATGTCGGCTCTTCGTTTGATCTGGCGTGCTTTATTCTTGTACTTGAAACATTGAATTGTTTAATCTATCGAAACTGACAAAGCGGGTCCATGCGACAGTAGACGGACAATTGAGAGTGCTCTGTTTGATGTTTCATGAACATCACACGCACGCAGGGACCTTCAGTTCCGAGTCACCGACAGTAGCAGCAGAACGTTCGTTTCCCCGGATAGTTATTATGGGCGCGGGCGCTCGTTCTGCGGTCCTTCAGCAGCGCTTCTGCTCTAACCTATATGTCTGTCCTTTTGCCGGCCATCTCCAACACACCCTGCCGATGTCTGTATCGTTGGCCGACGCCCGAGTCAATGCAGCCGCAGAGCCAATCGCGCTGATCCTGTCAGTTCAGGCGTGACAATTGGCATCGTACCGTACCCTCCGGCGTTTGGCAGCTGCCGATCCCAATACGAACCATGAAACGTAACAGTGATTTCTCATGCGCGGGTAAAGTTCCGCTTCTGTCGAAATCGTCGGAATCGATGCACTGCCGGTGCGATCGTTGCCGCCATGTGATGGTGGGGAAGCGTCAACGCAGGTGGCTAAAGGAATGAGCCGACGATGGCCCGGGCGCTAATTGCTCGGGCCAGCTACGGCCGTGGCAAATTGGGGTGAAAAGACCCGAAGCATGGCGTAAAGCAGGTTGGTTTTTGACACTGATTCTGGTGTAGAAAATGGTCGACGTGAGTAGACGGATTAACTTTGAGAGCAGATAATTCCTTGGCGAAGATGAAGATGCAACATGTAGTCACCGCGCGCCTCCCTCCATTATGATTGATTAATAAGCACAGTTTGACAATTGACTGGCGCGTGTACCAAGTCAAGTGATACGAGCGCGCACAGCCATGAACTCTGGCGGTCTACCATTGCAATCGCACGTTTGGGTGATTAATCACGGTGCAGAACCAACGACCAACAGGGCTGGCCCTTGGCCCGTTGCTGAGAAAAGTGAGATTGAGACCTTTACCGAAAAAATATCGTAACAGTAGGTTTCGAACCTGCACTCGCCAAGGGAATAGATTTCTTGTCTGTTGCCATAGCCACTGGATTATGGTGCCCTCCCTCCCAGTATTTCTGTAGCCGCCATGGAGCATTCGATGGTCGGATCTGCGATACTGCTTTGAGACGAAGGCAGGATAGCATGAGCAATATCAATGCAACGGCGCATCGTAGTGTCATCGAGCTCCAATTGATGGTCCAGAAAAGGCATGGAAGGGAGTGGCAGTGGAACGCATGCAAGAATCTCATGTGGTCGAGGACACGTCAGAGCAAATGCAAGATCTGTACAAAAGGGATTCAACATACGGGGTCTGCGTGTAGTAGCAATCAGTAATCAGTGCGTGCGCAAAACAGCGACTCGATTATTCCTAACATTGTTGGGAAAATGTGATTTCACAAAAAGAGACTATTATACCATGGCACCAGCAGGTTTCGAACCTGCATTCCTAAAGAGAGATAGATTTCTTGTCTATCAACATAGCCACCTGGCTATGCTGTCTTCATATCCCATGTTGCGATGGAGGATTTCATTGCATTTCATAAAAGTCCCAGGAATGCACGACAGATAGAGACTGAAGAGAATAGAGCAGGAATACAGAGCTAATGCCATGAGCATAGGCGATATGTTGTGGAAGTGCACTATCTGATCACGAAAGGTCTTCGTTACTGTAGGGCTTCAAGAGCGTCAAGATTAGAAAGAAAATGGACTCAACAGATACAGCAGTAACGCACGTGCAGCTGAGCGAGGTCGCGGCCCGCGCGGGTCACGATATGTGTCGTGTGACCAAAAGCAACTCGAGAGCGTATTACGTCACGTCAACAATCTCTAACAATGCTAAGATCAACAAGCTGGGATGCTCAGCGTTCAACGCTCAACATCCAAATAAATATCTACCCCAAGCCATGTCTGCCGTCTGGCTGTAATCAGATTATGATAATCGCTTAAAATATCGTATTAAACCATGGGGGTACCTCAGAGGGTATTTAAGAAACAAACAGGCCATATTTAGTATGCAAGTGGTTAGTTACCCTCTGCTCGAATACCGGATTTGTGGTTATGCACGGATCAAAGGTATTCCCGGCAGTTCAACGTCCGTTCCTAGCATTGTTCGCCAGTCGATCCAGACCTCGCAATGCTCGGACCAGGCGCAACACAATTTCCCTAGTAGAGTGGCTCTCCCTGATCCTTGTAGGAAGTCCTTGTTAGTTACGACCACCATGCCTTTTCGGCAACGTGTAAGGGCCACGTTCATGCGTGGAAGTGACTTCAGAAATCCTGGTTGTCGGGTTCTGACTGAGGATAAAATCACATAATCTGCCTCATTCCCTACAACCAATAACCATATTCGGTATTAAGCTAGGGAAGGCGGAGAGCGGTCAAAAGAGTACCTTGAAAGCTGTCTACGTTGTAGACACACCCCGCCGGTAAATTTTCGGATTCCAGAGCTTTGGATATCGCCGCTCGCTGAGGGTCATAGAAAGTGATGATACAAAAATTGAGATGTTGTTGGTGATATCGCTTGGCGACTCGGACCACCATATGCACTTCCTCGGTGTTCTAATCATGCCGCATCAGCGTTGGAGATTGCCACGCCCTGAATGGTCACTTGCCCTGTAGCTCTTCCCTTGCTTCGTCTCCGTGCCTTTCTGCACGTCGATAAATGAAATGCAAGAATAGTTCACAATGTCATGATTTGACCGCAACTCCCCATCATAGACATTTTTTGAGATGAATTCCCCCAAAGGAACCGGAAGACGATCTGGGACAACGAAATCAGCATAAGGGGATTGCGTCACTAAATTGGACACCTCAGGTGCCATTTCCTACACTGCGTATTAAGCAAGTATGAGGTCTTATTGAGATGCTTGACATCGAAAATGGTTTCCAGTTCAGCCTCTTCCGCGCCGTATGGGGGAACTAGTTCAGAGGGTATTTAAGAGAATCGAGGAAGAGGAGCCCAGAGCGCACGTTGTTTAGGGTCGCCAAAGAAACATACTTTTGTAAGAACCTCGGAAAACTTGTAGAAGAGATGCTGTGGTCAAGGTCATTAGGCGCCCATGACTGCCAACACCAAGTTTACCATAAACTCGAAGACGTCGATCTGTGAGGCCTCGTCAACCACGAGAGACCTCATTGGAATGAGGTCATGAAGATGAAACTCATCAACTTTAGGGTTCGACAGCATGCTTAAAGTACATAAGACGAGAGTTGTATCGCAAAACAAGGTTGCAATCTGTCCGGTTATTTGATCCGTGCGTATTACCACGTCCTCTATCCCGCGGTATAGTTCTTCGTGCCTGGTACGCGTAAGTGTCATATTCTGCATTGACGTGCCAGAGAACCATACTGACCATTCGAAGAGAAATTCTTTGGACACGAGGAGCTTGAACTTGACTTTTTTTTTGAACAACGTTTCCGCGATATTTTTCACTCCGACGTTGGATTGAGCAACTATCCACCCAGGAAGTCCGTGATCTACCCATGTTGCTGCTACGGCAGCAATGGTCGTCGTCTTTCCTGTTCCTGGAGGCCCTACGCAGTCGGAGTGTTATCGACGAGAGAAACAGTTGCAGCAGCGTAACACTTTACGTACCATGTGCAACAACCAGCGAATCACGTGGATAGACGGAGAGCATCGCCTTTGCGACTTCCCGTTGTGAAGTGTTTAGCTGCTCGAGAAGATGTGAGGCTTTGCAAGAAGACTGCTGCGCTCTTCTAGTACGAAGAACGGATTTATTCGTCTTTGGAAACCAGATGATCTCTACGAAGAGTGGAATGTTACGAGTTACGGTGAGAGAAAATCTGAGGAAACGATATCGTGCTTTCTCTGCACTTGTGCGTTCTTCGCGGCCGACCACTTGTACCCGGGCGATGTTTTTAGTGGCAGTGAAAGCCCGGGTCGGAGTAGCGAAGGTACGGCGACCGTGAGCACCCTTAATGTTTGCCACAACAACGGCCCCATCCTTCAGGTAAAGGCGAAGGCTTGCCTTGTACGAGTGTCAAATCCATACCAAAACAACTGCATAGAGTGAGGATCATCCGTGAGACGTACTTGTGTACCCGGCCTGATGCGTGTTTTGAATCGAGAGTTGTGCAGCACTAGGGCTCCGTCGGCATTTATTTCAACTCTCGCGATATTTGTTTCTTGAATAAGGGGCTTCAACAGGTCAAGACGAATAGACCTCGTAGCTAAAGCGACGAAGAACCGGTGCATCTGGAGGAAGATCAATTCTCCAATAAATACCATACGAACTTAAACCTCACGGCTCTGCCAAGGGACCGGGTACTCAATGGCTGATTAATCTGTATCTCTTGTAGGACCATATTCGCAGCGCTGAAGGTGAGTAGTTAGGTAATTTCAGGCGCAAGGTGTGAAATAAGCACATTGCTGTAATCCATGCCCTGAGACAGTGATCTGGTTCCAAACTGGCTGCAGAGCTGGTGTCACTACCCGGCCGGCCACTGTCCCACCGTTCATTGATGTGCCGCGCAGGTATTGAGCCATTCACGGATCCGATCAAAGTCCCTGGCGTCATTATGTCACCGCCTTTCGACTCAACTGTGATTGTTGAGAGATCGTGACCAGAGATATTACAGCCAAGGGCATGTGCCAGTAAAACGACGGTGTAAGGGAACTCGAAGCCAGCTAGATATGATATTTTGGAAAATATCTTCCGCAGAATCCCTCTTTGAGCCGGAGATGGTACATGGTGAAGAACCAAGTGGAAAACGTTGTTACGGGTGGCAAGAGCTAAGGTTCGAATGCGAGAACCACTCGTGGCAAGCCCAATAGATACTCCTACCGCACAACATGCGTCCTCAGAACGTATGGCGCGGAGAAGGTCCGCTTTCATTTTGTGTACTATTTCCAGTGAGTACTTGTAAACCAAGGCAGAACTCGGCTCTCCTGGAATTTCATCCTGGAAAAGGGTACCCGTGACAGATGGCATGAATATCCTGATAACAGGAAGGGACTCAGTGTGTGACTGAAGATAAGAAAATATTGAAGAATCTCACGTCGCTATACCTTGACAATTTAAAGGACGGGGCAATGCCAAAAGATACCGACCGTGACGTTATGAGGAGAATAGAAGGTAGTTGGGTGTCCCTGTTATGGCTATCGGAACACTCCAGATGCTGTTTCAAATTAAAGGATGATAGGCACAGAATACCGCACTCTCTTTCCCGTAAAGTTGATAAATTAATGGTGTATGGTTCCATGATGCAGTTATAAAGGGTCTGGAAAGAATTGCTATTGTCACCATAAGGACTGAAGCCCCGCAGGCGTATCATCAAACTGTCACCCCTGTTTCCGCGGAATATTCAAGGGAAACAAGAAAGATCTCTAAAAGACCATTCTTGTTTAAGGAAAAACGGAAAAACAAAGAGGGCACGAAGGACTCCATAATGAAAGAAAAACTGGGGAGATGACATTGACGTTTGGGCCGTGTGGGTCGAGTCACCACTGACCTACCAGCAACCCGAAGTAATGTCGCAGCCATTCCTGCGTCTTGCTTGCACCAATTTACTGTATTGCTACACCGTGGACGGCAACTGTAGAGTCGCTTCCTAATCACCGCGCCGTGCTAAGTCATGTAGAGGTCATTGAAGACAGTGCAGGAATCAAGTAAGTCACCGATATCGCCATAGGGAGACATCTTGTTGTACTTAACGTACATAGGTATGTCCGCAATACGCTCATCCACTACATCCAAGTATATATTCGGTAAGTTACAAGACAAGACGACAGGACAGGTGATAAGAGAGCGGTTGAGCGGCCCGGCAATGTTGGTCACTCCCGCTTCGCACACCCGAGCTCGGGCCCGACCCCGACGGTGACCAGACGCGTTTGCCTTTGCCGCGGCTGTCTTTGACTATCTCAAGTCCACGGTCTGTTGGCTATCCTTCATTCTTCGTACAGCAACTACCGTCCATGTCTGCGACTGTCGAGGAGAAACCAACGCCCAAACCGACTGGCCCTGCCGCGCAGAGCCCTCCGGATCAGGTTCACTCAAATAACTATCATCCCCCTAATCCCTCTCCTTCAAATTCGGAAATCCGTGGCAAGCGAGTCCCTCCGAGACGAGGCAGTATCGATAAGGATGCGCAAGACCTGGTGATCTCGACCCTCCGAACTCAAGTTCAGGATCTCGTCTCCCAAGTCACGGAGCTCAACAACAAACTTGTGAAGTCCTATGACCGGGTGTCAGACCTGGAAGATGATCTCCATGTCACCGCGTCTGCACTACGCTCTTCCTCCATCAAAATATCGCAGTTAGAGCTGGAGCGCTCGCAACATCTATCAGCACTGAACACCGGCCTCTTGGTCGAAAAGGCACACGTCACTTCCGAGCTTACTCGACTAATGGAAAAGGCTACGGAGGAGGCCGCCCGGCGCGGTCAGGCGGAGACCGCCCGAGCTGCCATCGAAAAGGATCTAGACGACGTCAGCGCAGCGCTATTCGACCAAGCTAATACCATGGTGGCGGAGGCACGCCTCGGGCGCGCCCAAAGTGACCGCAAGGCCGAAGAGGCAGAGCGTGCCCTAAGAGAAGCTGAGGATGCAGTGAGGCTCATGCAGCAGGAATTACAGGCCTTACAGGGAGAAAAAGAAGCTGCTGAACGCAGAATGGATGGCATGAGCGCCGCCATGGGCAACGGCAAGTGGATTCAACAGGCCTCGTCGTCGTCTTCATCGTCCACTACACATCGTCTGCTCGCCTCACATGTGCCCTATCAGGAATTCCTCTCCTTACTTACCCACTTGCGCGCATTACGGGCTTCGTGTCTTCAACCGCCCGCTATACAGTCGCTACTGGGGCTACCGTTTATTGCCAGGTTGCAGCAGGAGGACACGTATGTATCTCTCTGTGTAGCCCATTTTACACTCTGTTGATGTGCTCGTAGTGACCCCACAGTCCGCCTCGATATGGCTACTGCTCTGAATTGGCTCTCAAGACGGTCAATCATTGCTGCCATTCAATGCGGGCAACTAACGATCGAACCCATTGCGACTCAGACGATTCTGGCGTCTGCTACGTCCCCCCAATTGCCCCTCTCTGTTAATGTCCTCCACGGATCTAACAACTCTAATCTGTTGACATGTGGGCTATGTGGCAACGGTATTGTACCTCACACCGAACAACAGAGTCTTACTCGAACCGGATACCTCTCACGGGTGAATGGCTCTCAATTTAACTCCTGGTCATCATCACTCTTTAGAAAACCCTCGGCACCACCATCCCCTTCGTCACCATCGTCACCTCCTTCATACCATGACACATCATCTCTTCCGGCACAGATATACATCTTTCGGCTTTCAGAACCAACGCCTGCATTTCCGTCAGCTCTTCCTATCTGTACTTCAGGGTGGTGTCTCTCTCGACTTCGTACCACTTGTTCTCTTTGGTCTTTCCTTCGCACCAGCATTCTTGAAAAAGTCTGGGAGGAGGAAGTCCACCTGCCGCGACCTCCACGGCACAGAGAGATTGCGGACGTGAATGCCGACAACGACAAACCCCCTGTTCCACCGCGGAGAAAACAGAAGTCTTCTGGCTTCTGGGGCGTTGCATCGTCTTTCGGCCTGGACCGCGTCCCAGTTTGGGGTGAAAATGACAAAGACAAACGTGCTGAGCCAGAGCCAGAAAAGCGGCGCTTCGTTGCCCCCCCGCTTCGTAGTTCTTCGGGACAGAGTACGCTCTCTCCGCCTCCCCTACCAAGCCGGAGCCGATCCAGGCCGCATTCGCCAGCACCTATGGAGAAAGGGGTGGAAGGTCGTCGAACCTCTGTTCCCGAGTCCTTGGCAAGAGTATCAGCATCTTCTCCCACGGATCACCAAGAATTACCTGCCACCGTAAAACCGGAAGAGTCGCCGACACTGTCGAGTCTCCTTGTTTCCTCGCCAGAAGAGGTAGACCCTTTGAATGAGACCTTCCTTACTCCGTCGGAGGGACCTGCAATGGTATCAACGCCCTCTGTTTCTGCTGAGCGGCCCCCCACCCATCCTCCACCCGATTCGACCC
>QFEA01007066.1:0-14013 GCA_003315975.1 Lactifluus echinatus
ATCGAGCCTGGTAGTTCTTGGTGGAAGTCAGCCGCTCTGAGGATTTAAGCAAAATTCCGCACACCTGGCTCATGCACAGCAGGTAAGCCGTACGTCATCGCCTAAATTGGTCATCGACTGAAGACCTGGGCAGCACGAAGAAAGTGAGAAGGTATATCACACCTGCAGTAAGAGAGAAGCTCGCACTGCGAGAACAATTTCGGGAGATGCGGGATGCAGCTGCAAACAGAGCCTTCCTCTCCTTCCTCGAAGACATTGCACACACCCAATATGCGATCTTACGCGACGCTGTGACCAAACTCGCTACGATAGACTGCCTGCTTAGCCTTGCCCTCGTTGCCATGCGCAACAACTATGTCAAGCCGCAATTCATAGATGAGCAAGACGTACTCGAGATAGTCGATGGACGACACCCGATGGTAGAGGCACTACGCGCGGACCCGTTTGTGCCGAATAGCGTCGCGCTCGGTGACGGCGAACCACGCAGCAAAATCATCACGGGCCCGAACATGGGAGGGAAGAGCTCGGCCGTGCGCATGATTGCGCTCATCGCGATTATGGCGCAGATTGGGTCGTATGTACCCGCAACAGCTGTAAGGCTGAGCATGTTAGACGGTGTACTGACGCGCATGGGCGGTAAGTACATGCTTCGTACAAAAGCCTATCCGAACGCCGTTTAAGTTGGACTTGGCAGCTTCGGACGAACTCGCGCGAGGACGTTCGACATTTATGGTCGAGATGTCGGAAACGAGCGATATACTAGTCCACGCCACGAATAAAAGCTTGGTCATCCTCGATGAGCTTGGCCGAGGTACATCAACCTTCGATGGTGTAAGCCCTAGTTTGCCCCTCACACGGCCCAATTTGACGGGGATGTGACTTCCATTCCAGATGGCGATCGCCCAAGCTGTTCTGCACTATCTCATAGACACGAAACGCTGCAAGACCCTTTTCATCACCCACTACCCGCTTGTTGGGGCGGAACTAGTGCGACAGTTTCCAGAAGATATTGAGAACCTTCATATGGGGTTCACTGAGGACACACGGATCAATGGCATGCGGGAAATTACCTTCCTGTACCGCCTCACCAAAGGACTCGCCACGGAGTCTTTCGGTATCGAGTGCGCAAGGCTGGCAGGAGTCGCGGAGGATGTGTTAGAGGCGGCTGCGCAGCATGCAGACAAGATGCGTGTCTCGGTCGAAGAGAAGACTAAGAGGAGCAGGTAGGCATTTGCAAGCCATTCTAGGGCTTCCCATGGATTGACTTGATTAAAAGGGTCCGAAGAGTCGTGAAGTTGCTGAGTACATGCTCAGGTTCCACCGTTGATATTGACGTCACTGTTAGACAATTACGGGACATGATCACCCCAGTTACGTGTGATTAACAACATCAGTAACTCGGGCTGAGACATCCATGACCGCTGTGGCGATATAGCTACTCGACTGGTTAGCTTAGCACGCCCATTCACATTGCTGCATCTGCCCAGATTGTTCAACCCATGGCCGCTGAATTGGTCATTGGGGGTAGATAGTCATTCAAGTGTACTTGCTTATGATATGGCACAATGCAATTGTCCCAGCTAGGTTTCTTGCCAACGGGCCGTCGGAACTGCCATATCTGGCGTCCTCCCTTCACGGCCATGATGGCAGCTAGCCATCATGATATGATCGTTCTCTTCGGGGATTCGCTCACACAGCAGAGCTGGGATCCAGAGCATAAGGGCATCGGTGTTTGTCTTGCCAGTATGTTGGGTGTAGATTGGCATGTGCAACACCTTGTGACCACGTAGCGTCGTAGATCTATATGCGCGCAAACTGGACGTGATAAACCGTGGCTTCTCAGGATACAATACAGATTGGGCACTTCCAATCGTGCACCAGGTGAGTCAACAAGATTGATATGATATATATAAGGTCATGATATGAAACCAGGCTCGCCCAGATCATCGCAAAGCGGGAAGATGTGCAGCCTCACACCCCACGCGTGCGGCTCCTTACCATTTGGTTCGGAGCAAATGACGCATGTCTACCAGGGTTCAGCCAACACGTCCCCATTAATCGGTTCTCAGAGAACGTGACGACGATGGTGCGCGCCATCCGAGCACCAGATTCACCATCGTATTCTCCCGAAACAAAGCTACTCCTGATCACCCCGCCACCCATTCATGTTCCTAGTATGAGGCCGGACATGCAACCGATAAGGGCATTCGATGTCACAAAGACTTATGCCGAGGAAGTGAGGTTGGTGGGGGAAAGGGAGAATGTCCCCGTAGTGGACGCATGGACCAGAGTATGGGAAGCGGCAGGAAAGAATGCGGAGAACGTGAAAACGTACTTTACGGATGGGTTGCACCTGAACGAAGCCGGATACAAGGTAAGCGCACTGATTCAGTACTGAATGGTGACATGGTGACATCTTGGCTTGGATGCAGGTCGTGTTCTCCGCACTGGAAGAAGCAATAATCCTGCAGTATCCCGAGCTCTACCACGAGAATCTTCGGAGTGTTTTTCCGCTGTGGGATTACCTAGCCCTTAGAGCCACTCAGCATCATATTCAGCCTAAATGAACTTGATTAGGGTTAGGGTTTCACATCACAAATGCGTGACGACGCGACGCGACATGTCACATGTCACACAATGTCTTCATCTTGTGACTTGTCGTGTCGTCGACGCTGTACAAGTGCTTCAGCTTCAGAATGCCGCAAGTATCTTCTCCATTCTTTCCTTTCGTTCGTTGTCCTGATCATGAGCCCCAGGCACAAAGTTCCGTTTACAGACGAAGATGATTCCCTCCTCATGAAATACATTGCGACATATAACCCACATCCTAAGGGGCGATTGGGCAACAAGCTATACGAGAGGCTTGTGGAAAACGTACGCGCGGCACTCACTGTCATGCCGTACGATTGACACCCGCATCAGGCAGAACAAAAGTGGTCATTTGCTGTACGCCATTCGGCCCAGTCATGGCGTGAGCGCTACAAGACCAATCAACCACGGTTCGATTCCTTGATACTCAAATATCAGAAGAAACACGGGATTTCTGCTGATGCTCGTGATATCCCTTCTCCCCGGGCTACAAAGCGGGGCGGTGTTGCCAGGAAGGACCCCACAGCTAGCCCAGGTTCACGTACCGGCCTTGTCAGGGATACCGGAGTGCCCGTCGGCGAGAATGGAATCAAAAAGCGACCGCGGGAGACGGAATCTGGGCACCTAGAGTCTGGCGTCGCCAAGAAGATGCGCAGGGAAAATGTCGCAGTTCAGCCATCCAGCATACCACCCTCTACAATCCCTACGCCTCTAGAGCCTCAGAACAGGAGAAAGACACCCACCAAATCTTCGCATCCCCCATCGCTCGAAGGGGACGAACATGTGCCGGTCATCGGAGCTGATGATTACACTTGTGCATTATCTGACCCAGAGGAGAACGACCAGGAAGTAGGCTACCAGTCGGAGAAGTCGGAGGGAAGCAGAGCTGGCCCTTCTAGTTCGTCTGGCTCTTCTAACGAGGATGCAGGGAAAACATCCGCTCCCTCGAGAGTGTATGCTTCTATTTCTGTAGTTGGTATCACCGATAACTCAGTGCTTCAAATTAGATCCCGGAGTCCGAATCATATTGGGGTCGCCTCGGCACAAGAGGAATGGTCTCCAACGCATCAGCAGCAGGGGACCTCTTCAGTAAATTATGATAATATCACTGCTCGATCTCCCGCCCAGGTCGCAAGGGCCGAAACCTCGGAACCAATACATGGAACCGTAGGCACTTCTGTGCAACCCTCGCAAGGGCCCACGCCACCGCACACAAGCGCTATCAGTTCTCCACGTAGCCCGCCCCAACGTCAACTACTACCTGCGACCGACACGTCTTTACAATCTGGAATCCTTCCTCGACATTCATCCTCCACTGGTCTGAATCAAAGGCATATCCCTACTTCTCCACGAAAGCGGAGCACTGTACCCATGAAAGATGACAATATTTTCTGCACGCCTCCTCCAGGAGTTCGGACAAGTTCGCCGCCACGAGCTCGTGCTAGGGAAGCACCCCGCCTGGTTGATGGCCCTTTCCGCAGTGCATACACCAATGCAAATGGAGAGTCCCGGTTCACGCCACGCGATGCGCGTGCAAGTGAAATGGGCAAAGAGGCTGATGCTGATGGCCAAGACGAGGAGTGGCCCCCAAGGCGGGACCAACGGAGGCCACCAATATCCTCCCCGGAAGGACCATCAGTAGCAAACGTGACCCCGCCATCGGAATGCGAGCGGTCTTACAAGAAAACAGAACAACTTCGACCGCGCAAAGCAAGTCACGCCCCCGAGGCTGTTCCTGTTGGTAAGACAACCCAAGTTGCGAGGTCTCTGTCAAGTGCGGAGTATGTCGTAAATGAGAAAGAAGCGGAGGGGTCCTCTGTCGCAATAAGCGGAAAAAACGACGTTCCGTTACCGATGGCGGAGATGGCGGCACCCTCGGTGTATAAAACATCTCACAATATGCGCCGACCTCCCCAACTCAATGCCACATCTCCTTCCGGTAATCGATTGCCATCAGCATCAGAACGACATAGCTCCTTAGACAACACCACCGGCGAAAGACCCACTGCTGCTAAGGGTAGTTCGAACTCGGTTCCTACAAGTGGCCCAACCCAAGCGAAGGGTCGAGCGCCAATGATAGATCGCAACCGCCTCTTATTTCCTGCTGTCTCTGCTCACGAGCTTCCGCCTCCTGCTCCTGGTCCTCCGTCCAAACGCGCTGCGCTAGGTCAGCATCAGAGACCTGACGCGCGATTTCAACACCCCGCAGACGATCCATTCACAGTCTCGCCCGTTAATCGCGAATCACGCCGGCGGACGCTTGGGGATGCTGGAGGCATGACACATGTTGATGTTCGTAGCAAGGAACTGACTCGGAGATCATCGGTGCAGCTTATAAATTTGCGCATGTTACACTCGGGCAAAAGCACGGTGACATCCCGGACGAGCAGCGCTATGTCACACAGAAGTGGTAGCAGTAGCAGCAATAGGGCCGTGGAGAAGAAACGGGCTTACAAGCCACCCAAACTGTCGACGCTATCCAATCTCTCCGAGTCAAACAGGGAACTTGTGCTGGCACTTGGACTAGAAGCAGTATATTCACGCATGGCCGAGAACCACAAGTTCCACATTGACATCGTAAGAGAGGTAGCTACGAAACAGAAAAGCCTCGAGGACGCAGACCGAGTATTGTGCCACATGCGTGAGGCGGCGGGGCGTGAATATGCGCGCTTGTTGATGCAGGAGGATGACATTCATGGGCCAGTGGAAGACGAAACTGAGGAAAGCGAAGAGGAGGCAGATGCTGACAAGTCAGGAGATGATGGCAAAAATCAGCCCGTGCGATCCTCTCGGGCACCTATTGGCTCAAATCATTCTCCCACATGGGTTATTCCGCAGGGGCGCCCTAGGCAAGCGGCACTGAAGATTACTACCCAGTCTCCAGACTCTTCCCCTGCACGTCTATCTCACTACTCCCCTCCAACGCCGACTCGTGCACATGAGTTCCGCCGGCTCGAGCGGCAAGGTCGCGTGGAAGAGGCTAGACTACGCGAGGCTCGCCGGGTGCGCCGCAGTCTCCGTTTAAGTAGCGCAGAGGCGAGTCCGGAGGTCGATGAACGCAAGGTCGTTACGTATCTGTTGCAGCAGCAGGAGCACTGTGCAAATGCAGTCCTACCAGAGGAGCCCTGGGACGCTAACGAACCCGATCGTGGAAGACTGGATGAGATGAAAGAAGGCGAAGAAGGCGTAGAACTCCCAACCTCGCCCGGAACAGAAGCTCGCCATGCAAATTCAAATGCCGAGCAGCTTCAGGGAAGAGAACTTGTTGAAGACGAAGCCTCAGCCAACACTGGTATTGAGCCCGGGTACGGCCCGAGAACGCTGGATAACTCACAGGTTGACTACCACCGCGGCTCACCTGATCGGCACTCAAATGAGTCCAACGACATCACAGTAATGACGGACGCAGAAGTTCTCGATGAAGTGCCTGAGTCTGGTGAGGAAGACGAAGATGAGGCTGCGGAAGTGGAAGAGCAAGTTGGCGTTGATGTCCCCTTCCAAACGCTATCGGGCTTTCAGATAGAAGAGCCCAAAGCGGAACTACTGGCAGAATTCCCAGATGCGGATGCAAACAACAGGCTGGGAGACGTATTTGTAGAAGGGAACAGAAGTTGTGACCTCGCTCAGCGGTTGGATGGGGAGTACCCAAAACAAGCGGTCTTGCCCATGACTGCATCGCCTCTACCTGACGCGGAATGGACAAACAGCGACGATGAGTTCTTGCTCGATGGCGATCTGGCTGTGCACGAGGAGCTGGTTCGGCGGAAAGGGTTAGTCTCTGTGAAGTTTCGCACTGCACACTTATACGGCCTATTACTTGATACGTGAACGTTGACTTTATTCTTTATTCTTGGAGTTGTTAGGGGCGTCACTCGAATCCCAGTGAAAAGGTTTTTATTATCGTCTACTTTCACTACTCATAGGTTACAAATTCTGGAGGTGATATGTACCTTGTACATTGCGTGTATGTGTATGCGTATATATGCACTATTTATCGGTCAGTTCACGTACGTACGTATGATGCAACATTCAGGTCGGCCACAAAACCACCCCAAACCCGCATTAAACAAAAATCTAAGTACAGGTCAGTGCTGTACAAATATACGCCCGAGCGAGTCTTGTTCGAACTAGTCAAAATGAGCATAATGTCCTGGTACGCCCAACCGACATTTCTCGCAGTCTGGTCGGGGACCCATAGTGAAGCGTGAGCGACGGGGAGGGGCCGGTATTTGCTGCTGCTGGGTCTGTAGCTCCTGTCGGGTAAATGGTAGCGAGTCCGTACTGGCGCCACCAAAAGGCGAGTGCGGGGGAAGCGGGGCTACAGAAAGGGGGGGCGTGAGGAGGGCAGGAGGGTTAGGTGCCTGCAGGAACATGGCCGCGGCAGGCAGAATTGGCCGGGGAAACGGAAGATCTGGCATAGATGGATCGGCATAGGGAGGGGTCAGAAGCTGCGCAGCCGTGCTCTCGATGCGAATCCATGGCGGCTCTTGCACAACGTGCTGTGGGTGCCGCGCGTGTGCGTCGAGCACGGCGGACGGCCCAGGCGGTGGCGGTAGCAGTGGCAATGGCGGGTCGTCTAGGTTCTGCGTGCATTGGAGCCCAGCCGCGGGGCGAGGTCGTCAGATTCAGAGCAATGGACGTTCGGGGAGTGGGGGAAAGAAGTGCACACACCATCATGTTTTCCTCTCCGCTGCCACCCCCGACAGGCTCGTGTTCGGTGGCAGAGCCGCGTGCTGAGAGAAGGGTCAAGTTCCGCGTGAGGGCGACCCACTGCTCGTCCTGAACGGTCAGATCTGCATCCGCGGCGGATATGCACACTGGCTGTGCGGGCCTTGGGACGAGCAAGAGAGCTGAAAGCGTCTGCACTTGTATGGATGAGTTGGGGCTCGGTAAGGGGCTTGGTGTGTGGGGGGATACGAAAGCCGGCGGACGCTCGAGCACGCTATTGTCAACGGCGAGCGTAGGGACAAAGGCGCGTTTCTATCGCAGATGCAAATGCGCTCGAGTAGAGCAAAGGTGCCGGAGAGATGTGTACGTACGAGGGGGCGGTCGTGCTCGTATGGGGTTGGAGAGCGGGATCGCGAACGTTTGCGCATTGTGTGGAAGGAGGGCAAGCACAGGTCAACTTGCATTGTCGGGACGAGGATGAGGCTGGTTGCACGAGCATGAGCACGCCGACGTCTTTTTTGGCATAAAAACAGGTGAAAAATAGCTAATATGACATAAACTAGCACTATTTAGGCCCAAAATAGGGCGAGTTTATGTAGACCGCGCGGTCACGAGACAGTCGCGTCAATTAAATTAATTTAAAAATCTATTCCAAATCTAAATCCCTCAGGAGATAATGGTCTCCACTCGCTCACCACCTCTTCGCTGTCTGCACCTCTAAACCACGTCGCCTCTCCGTCTTCCCCTTCTTCACCAGGACTCAATTCCTTGATTCCAAGTGCGGTCCATTCACCATCCGATTCCAGCAAAGCTGAAAGCTTCTTCATATCCACTCGCTCCTTTCCCCTCCTTCCGCGACTATTCCCACTATTCTCGGTGCCCGAGTCGGGCCTTGCAACATCATTGGCGTCATCTTCCTCCCCCCACATCATTCGCAATGCTTGGGCCCTCGTTTCACGTTCCTCTTGCGCCTGCTCGTCCGTGCCTACTAAAATCCCCTCCAGCTCGTCATCGCCAAATAGTTCATCATCCTGGATCGCTTCTGCGCTCCCGCGTTCAGCCGTGAGGAGCTGCAGCCGGGTTGGTGGTGCTGCAGATACAGAGGCAGCGTCAGAAGACAGAAGGTAAGATGTGTGGGCAAGTGCTGTACGCGCGGGCGCGTTGTTCGCGAGGGGGTTAAGAAGGAAGCGAGCCGCCTGACTCGCAGCCGTACGACGCTTTCTGGGTTTGCGTGCAGGATAGGCGACGACACCTGCTACAGCACGAGCGTCCTTGTGCTCGCGTGAGGTTGTATTTTCAGTCGAATCAAGCCCGACCTTCAAGATATGCGTGTCTAACGCTGCTTCGTCATCGTCATCATTGTTCTCTTCTTCACCTCCGTTGTCCTCAGCTTCGAAGTCAACGTGGATTGGTCCGCCGCCTTCCGCAACCGTCGATCGCTCGAGCTCCTCTCGGAATTGCAGCACGTCCAGCACTGCTCTCGCCACGCCGGATCTCCGCGAAAGCCGCTTGCTCCTCGTAGCCTTAGCACCTGCCAGCCACGGAACGCGTGCAGCGCCCGCCTCGATCATGTCCACGAGTACACGGTAATGAGTCATGACTGCTGCACCGCGCTCGCCGAGCGCTGCGCCGAGCTGTGCCGCGAGAACAAGTGCGTGTGGAGCTGAACGAGGTGGATGTGCATGTGCTTCGAGGGCGAGAAGTAACATGGCGCACGCAGCGGCGCCTGCACCTTTGGACGTGCCACGTTCCAGGGTGGAAAGATCATGTAGTGCACGAGCGGTGCGCAGGACGCCCTGTAGCGAGACAGGAGACACTAGTAACGGTCGGAGATATGTGAGCGTGTCACTTGGAAGAAGGGGAGGCGATGCAGAAGCGAGGGCATTAAGATGCGTGGCGAGTGTGGGGAGATGTGCGGGTGCCTGAGAACAGGGAAGGGTAAGCTCGAGGTGCGGCAGGAGGCGCAACTGAGTGCGCTTTAGCGCGACAGCTGGTTCCGAAAGGAGATACTGGGGTGCAAAGGTCGTTAGTCGGCTGTATCATTACGTGGTAGCGCGCCCAAATACAGGAAAGGAAGCGTGAAAAGCGGTCACAGTACGGGCTTCTACTCTGCTCATCCTGATACGTTCCACGCGCAAAGTTATACAGACGACAGGGATTATGGAACACGCGTGAAGGCCAAGAGACCATTCTTGCCCAATGAACTAACTTAAAGGCTGGCAAGGCTTTACTCTCAGGTCACCAGAGTTCACTGTCCGGGCAACAGACACTCCTCTGAGGAAGAAGTGTTGAGCCCCTGGACAAAGGGCATAATGGACGCACGAGGGCTATGTGGGTCGAGAGAACAAAAGAGAACATGAAAGAAAAGAAAAAGAGACTGACAGCAACATGATGAGTACGATCTCCTCGAGCTTGTTCTCTCAATGCAAACACGAGTGCAGCGCCTGCAGCAAGTTTAGCTGCTCGACCCCACTTGAGGGAGGTTCGTTGCATTGCAGAGTCAAATATGGCTTGGGCACGGGTAGCTGCACCATGCTGACTGAGACGGCCAGCAAGGGTGCGAATGAATTCATGAATGGTGAACTGAGAAGTGGCGGTGGCAGGTCAGCAGTTAACGCCGTGAGGAGGATTGCGAAAGGGGAATAGAACGAAAAAAATAAATGCAGACCTTGTTGCGCTCGTGCCTGGAATTCACACCTTGACCTGGGAGGTCCCATGCGGCGTTGCGGCGGATGCTCTTGAGAGTGGTGGGTCGAGAGTGGTTAGAAGCGGTGGTGTCAGAGGGGAAAACGTCGGTCAAAAAATCGGCGGATGAGGTGAGAGCACTCTGCTGGGAAGAATCAGTTAGTATACCGCAGTTGGTGCAGACGGCGGAGCCGATGTCTCGAGCCCATTCGGTGGGATGTCCGCATTCCTTGCAGTTGACCATGACATGATGATGTTGCTCTTGCTCAAAGGGTGCCTGGCCTGGCCACGGGGCGTTATCAGATGCAGATTGCTCGCCTCCCGCCTGCCGGGTCCGGGTCCCTATCCTATCCTATATAAACCCTGGTCCATTTGCCGCCCTCCCCAACGATGGCTCCCTCAGCTCCCCATCAGTTTGTGTCAAAACCGTCCGATGCTGTCAGACGCAGGCTTTCGAGCGTCTCCAAGTCCAGACCAAACATCCCCGCAATCAGCAGCCTGACCGTTCGTTCTCTCCTCGTCCTCCTTCTTTCTCACATACCGAAATGTTACACAGCCTATGTGGGCCGGCATTGCGGGCTCGCTGCTTGCCAACAAGGCTGGCTTTGAGATTGCCATCTCTGTTCATGACTCGGTCTACAATACGGATTTCAGCTCGACGGTCCTTCCGTACGACGCAGCACAATCGGATAAGCAGACAGAAGTGATCGAATCTCATATCATCGCTACTCTCCGCAAGTTCTCATCAGAGCATCTCTGCAAATTCCTGGGTGCAGGTGTCACTGTCAGCCTGCTTCGCGAGGTCCGACCCCATCTGTCCCCATGATTCGATCGCCCTTCTAACACCACCACAGGCCCCGAACCTCTGCACTCGTCTATGGCTAGAACTCGATATCGTCCCCATCGTCTTCAATATCAAACCTTATCATTCCGACTCGGCCACCCGTACCAATATCAAGCATCGGATCGGATCCGCCACAGGTTCATTTGCACCCTCTGGTGCCGAGACACCGACTTTCTATGTCGATCCTTCCGTTCTCGGACAGACCTCAGGACTGCTGGCATCCGGAGGCGTCCAGCAGAAACTCCCGATCCCGCGCACTATTGACGAACAGGCAGACTCGGCTGCTCGCAAAGCTCTGATGTACTTTGGACCGGGCAACAACCCACGTCTGTCCATTGGGCCGCGTAACCAAGTCGCTGTCGACGCTGCGGGCAAGATCCATCTGATAGACGATCTGGATGCCTATCGTAACTCGGTCAGCGAGGGCACGTGGAATGCGGTCGTCCAGCTTGCCGATGAGCTACGGGAGAAAAAGTACAAGATCGGCTTCTTTTCGTCTACTCCACAGGGCGGTACGTCTCCCCCTTCCCCCTCTTTTTTTTTTTTTTTTCCCATAAAATTGCTGACATTTTCCCACCCCGCACGCCGTCTACAGGTGGTGTCGCTCTCGTGAGTTTCCCCTGTTTTCAACATGTCAACTAACACAAACAGAAATTGGTCAGATGAGACACGCGCTCATTCGCTTCTTGACTCTTTTGGACGTGGACTGTGCTTGGTGTGTGCCTGAATTCACTGGCCAGCTACCCGGAAAACGGCGTTCCGTCCATGACTGATTACTCCATTCAGGTACGTTCCCAACCCCTCGCCCACCGTGTTCCGCACGACAAAGAACAACCACAATATCCTCCAAGGCGTCGCTGCACCCACCCTCCGTCTGACCCAGGAACAGAAGGACAACTTCGACTCCTGGATCCTCAAGAACGGTCTACGCTGGACTGCCGAGGGTGGCCCTCTCGCTCCTGGCGGCGTCGATGTCGCATTCATCGGTGCGCGTCTATTAATGACTCCGCATCGCACACGCACACTTCTCATTCTCTCCCCAGATGACCCACAGATGCCTGGTCTGATCCCTCTCATCCGCAAGGTCCGACCACAAGTGCCCATCGTCTACCGCTCGCACATCGAGATACGCAGCGATCTCGTTCACAGGCCAGGTTCTCCTCAAGAAGAGGTGTGGAAGTACCTCTGGAATAACATCCAACATGCCGATCTGTTTATCAGTGCGTGTAATCTACCCCATCACGCAGAAGGGTTCTGACTTTTCGTGCGCGCAGGTCACCCGGTCAACAAGTTTGTCCCAAGTGACGTCCCCATCGAGAAGCTCTGCCTGCTTGGTGCTGCCACTGATTGGTATGTATAAGCCGCCCAAATCGTTCACTGCCCTCTGCTCTACTGACGCATGGTCACAAAGGCTGGATGGACTTAACAAGGATCTCGATCCTTGGGATGCACAGTACTATATGGGCGAGTTCCGTTCGTTGTGTGCTAGGGAAAAGATGTCGGAACTTGGATGGCCTGCGCGGGACTATGTGATCCAGATTGCACGCTTCGACCCATCTAAGGGAATTCCCAATGTCATCGATTCATACTCCAAGTTCCGCGAACTGCTCAAGACGAAAGCGAATATGGACGGTGACGAAGCGCCTCAACTGCTAATTTGCGGTCACGGTGCTGTCGACGATCCCGATGCAAGCATTATCTACGACCAGGTCATTAAACTTATCCACTCGGATAATTACAAGCATCTTGCCAAGGACATTATCGTCATGCGTATACCTCCGAGTGACCAGTGTAAGATTTCATTCGCTTTCGCAGGGTCATTTACTCACCGACGCTGCTACAAAGTGCTCAATGCTCTCATGGCCAATTCGAAGATTGCGTTGCAGCTGTCTACGCGTGAAGGGTTCGAAGTCAAGGTTTCCGAGGCTTTGCATGCCGGCAAGCCAGTCATCGCCTCGCGTACCGGTGGCATCCCATTGCAGATCCAACATGGCAAGTCGGGTTATCTCTGTGACGTTGGCGATAACGACGCGGTGGCGGGCCACCTCTACAACCTCTACACGGATGATAAGCTCTTCGAAACCATGTCCAACTTTGCACGTAAAAATGTTTCGGACGAGGTCGGCACAGTCGGTAACGCTGCCGCGTGGCTATACCTCGCAGTCATGTACTCTCGCGGCGAGAAGATCAAGCCACATGGACAATGGATTAACGATCTCTTGCGCAAGGAGACAAACCAGCTGTACAAGGAGGGCGAGCCGAAGCTGCCGCGCAGCGGATTGGATGTGGTAGGCTGAACGGAACGGTTGGTTGTGTGGAACTCGCAAATTTTCTTGCTTAGACTATCAAAAACGTGTGATGTTTGGTTGTAACAGAGAAGGTGAAGCATAGAAATATACGAAGGAGGTTGCAGTTCCGCTTGTTCCGCGTCGCGGCGGTCGTGAAAGTGAAAGTTAGCGCTCGGGCGGGCAGCCGACGCGAAATTTGCCGAGTGTGTAGTGTGAAGTGCACTCCAGCCATGTCCACCACGCTTCCTCTCTTCTGGGACCTCTCCTCTACTGACAAGAAGAAGCGTCTTGACGCGTCTGTAAAGCTCGTCGGCGCGCTGGAAACGTTCCAGGCATCGTTCGAGAACAAGTCTGCCGACGAGGACGAGGATGACGATGAGGACGAGGACGAGGGCGGAGATGACACGCGCGAGCTCGAGTCTATGCTCGACTCTCTAAATGCGCCCGATGTCGCATACTCCGTTCGCAGACTCGTCCGTGGGCTTGCAAGTCCAAGGGAGAGCAGCCGCCTCGGCTTTGCAGTCGCACTGACAGAGGTAAAGCTACGCTACAACTCGTTTCTACCGATTGACATCCAAACGAAGCTGCTGTCCCGTCTCACGACGATTTCTTCCGCACAAATCCTTTCGCTCCTCCTCGACGCCACGCGCACGACGGGCAGCCAAACCGTCCAGGAAGAGCGCGACATGCTCTTCGCGCGCCTGTTCGGCCTCACCGCGATCATCAACTCCGGCCTGCTCGTCCGCACGCACCCCGCGCTTCCTCGCTCCGCATCGGCGCCGAGCACGCCCGAGAGCTGCGCTGCCGTGCTCGATGCCCTTCGCGCGCTTGCGCGCGCCAAGTCATGGCTCGCCGAGGCAGCGTACTGGACAATCGAACGCGCGATGGACCTTCTCGCGGCGGCGAACGACGCCGACGTCCCCTGGCGCGCGGACGCGG
>QFEA01007207.1:0-17973 GCA_003315975.1 Lactifluus echinatus
TCCTTTCGTCAGTCCGTGTTTAAACAGCGCGAATGCATCGATTGCGAGCGCGACGTTCTTCTTTTTCTCGAAGCGGTTAAGTGAGAGGAACGTTGGACGGGTTCTGAGGATGCGATAAGGCTCAGAGATGTGTGTGTGTAGTGAATAGATGGACATACGACGAAACCATAACAATATCGGGCTCCTTGTCGTCACTAGCCAATCCATATGATAGAAGGTTGATGCCCGGATGCACGACACGTGGTTCCTGAGGAATGCTCGGAAAGTATGCTTTGAATACCCCAGCAGTGAAACTCGAGTTAGCAAGGATGATATCCGCGTTTCCTGTTGCCTTCTTTTTAGCGCCAAGGCCCATCAGCCGAGCAAGGCAGAAACGCACGCGTGGTGACCTCTTCTAACCAATCCATAGGAAGACGGTACGCCCGCTTGAGAAAGCTGCCGCGCTTTTTCATCTTTCCCTGCACAAATTCGCCATTTGCGAGCAACTTGTCTGGGAAGTGGCAGTAGAAGACAACGCGTTTCCGGGAAAGAAAACGAAGCGCGGGGATACACGTTGACAACTGGTCCACGAAATACACGTCATATGTGGATGCACTAGTTTGTAGTAAATGGTAGGTTAAGTGCAGCTGTCTGAGGTGGGCAAGTAAAATGTGGAATTTGCCATTGATATTTCGCGGGAGCGGTGGATGAATAGCATGTACGGTAAGCGTCCCTATAGGATGGTCAGGCAAGAAAAATTGTAGCAGGGATACGGCCTACCATCTCGCGTCTCGTCAAAGCAATGGGCGGGGTCGTGATGGGATGTGTATATTTCGACAGTGTGGCCTAGTTTTTGAAGGCCAACGGCAGCATCGACAACCAGACGTTCAGCACCACCTGGAAGGGGAATTAGAGAGAAAATAAACTATGATACATATATTGGACCTATTCCGAGGTCCGGGTGCATGAAGGCTATCCGCAACAGTGCCATTGCTTGTGATGATTAGAGAGAGCCAGAGGTATGCAACCCCTGATTTCTGGTTAGGTGTGGTGCATCTTTATATTACGTAATTTAATGCTACCCCTACTACGGATCGTTATCGTTAATACGAAGCGAAAAGTCCTTGAACCAGACAAACTGATCCTTTGGCGAAGCAAATTCCTTATGGTGCCCTCCAAAAAATGTACTAAGGGTGTCTGAGTGCTCGAACTGTCGCACTACTGAAGATACTTACCTGAAGAACACACCTTCGAATGCCGTGGGCTCGTCTGTCTCCTGGATCGAATGAGGACTAGGACCCGCGCATATATCGTCGTTGTGGTCCTCTGGCTCCTGAAAAGTGACCATAACCGGTCTGAGATTGTGCGTAATCGCGGTTACAGAGACGGGCGAGGACTGTATGAGTGCCTGTGTGGTAGGCAAGACCTGCGTCGCGTCACGTTCCGGCACAAGTCCCAATTCACGCACCCCACCAAACAAAGGCCCCGGTAATCCCGCATTACCATCAAGCTCTGAGTTTGAAAAATGGGCGGGTGTAGCGCCAGCAAGCGTGAAATCAGCCCTGTCCCGACGCAGGGGAACATCACGGTACAATACGTCCGCACGGTCAATCACAGTTTCTCCGTCAACTTCGAGTGTGAAGCCACCATCCTGAATTCCAGGCGAATTCAGCACGACAGTTTGGCTGACATGCGTCCACGACCCCGCCAGGAACCTGAAGGATCCCCGGCCGATGGATAGCCCGTACGTTCCATCGCATATAGATTGTGGTGGTGCATTGCATAAAGAAGGTGCCTGCAGTTCCTTTGGCGCATACTATGATAGATCAGCCAGTGAGCTCTGGGCATTGACGGAAAGAACGGCCTTGGTTTTACAAGATAAAGCTCGCCGGCACCACCTGAGCGCCACATCAGACGCGTGCTGAAGCAGTCGAGGGCCAGATCTCCACCCGAACACCCAGTACGTCCGCCATAGAGTCCTGGAAGTTTGCCTCCCATGACCCATTCGAAATCGCTCGGGAAAAATACACTATACGCAAAGGTGACATTTGACGCATTTCTAAGGTCAAGCGGTGCGGCGTAGAATTCGGAGCCGCCTTGTGGCCATCCTGCGGGGTTGACCGAATCCTTGGGATAAAAGAGCTGAAGCATTGTAGAGGCATTTGTCCGCCACGAGAGGCCGTCAACGTGAGCGACTGCGTCAATAGTGACACCTGCGACAATCTCTAGGTTGTCTCTCCCAGACGCAAAGTGTGTGACGTTAAAGACGGAAAGATCCGAAAAAAAATTCGGTGCAGCCCACGAGGAATCCGAACGATCATCGGGTGTGTCGCCTTTCAATTCGTAGTCGGAAGTTATCATTCGTCCCTGTTCCATAGCGAACTCGAGAGAGCTTTGAATAACCGATGCGGGTGGGTCGGAGAACGGTAAAGTGGTTGCTGGTGTAGATATCGAACTGCCATATATGGATTCCTGCGATATCTGTGTCCGGGTTCTAGTCCACATAGAGTCTGAGAGAGATGCGGGACACTGCGATAGCACAATCGTTGATAGGAAGTACCAGTCTGTTGCTCGCATTGTCAAAGTGTTGAGTAGTTCACAAACGACGGTAAGACAAGGTGGGTGGCATTAGCGTTAAAGCTAGGGCCAAACAAGGCCAGGGCCGATCTCCAATCGGGCTGTTAACAGTCCATGATTAAATCATGACCCTTTAGATTTGTGGGGTAGTGTATAAGTGCTCCCGGCGGAGGCACTGTGAGATCGATTTGGAACCTTATTCCAAAGAGAGAAAAAGAGAAAAAAAGACTTCGCACGCAGAACTTAGGGAGAACAACTGGGGCTCGTTGCCCGCCGAATTGCCTGTCTATTCTAGTGGAGAATACCTATCTTTTATATGTCCAATGGTCGTATCGAATATCAAACGCGAGAAAAGGGTAGAGGTTGAAGAGTACTAGTGCTGAAAATATGGGAAGCGAGAAGCGATCCTTTGAACGTGACGACGGCGTTCGAACCCTCGTTTCGGCGATGTATGTCGTCGGATAAGGAATGAGGAGAGCTAGTGAAAGTATGGGTAGAAGTAAAGTCCAAAGTGGGAGAGGCTGTGCGGCGTTGGGCGCAGCGAAATGGGATTCCGAGAGCACAATATCAGAGCTTGCTCTAAACGCGAAGAGACACACGCGTTATGCAACGATAACTCAAGTACACGGGTTGTAGGGTATAAGCGGAATTGTTAGAACCCATGTACAGAGATCAAACCGGCAGTATGTTCATAGGGACGAAGTGCTACGTGGGGTTCTGTACCCCAAGGCGCACAATAATCGATTCAAAAAAAACATAAAACATAAGTAATATCTGTTTTGCGGTGTTTGCCGGTGTTTGCCGACGAGTTTGCGCATCTGCGGCTAACCGGTAACCGGGCCGAACAAAGGGAAGATCTTCCCGATATTCTACATTAAAAGGACCGGACCGACACTTAGATGAATGACGCATTCTTGCCTCACTCATCTTCCACCATTATCTATCGATGGTCGCCGTTCCTCCCCCAGCCAAAGTACTTGTTACAGGCGCAAACGGTTATCTTGCCGTTTGGGTGGTAAAGAAATATCTAGAAGCAGGGTACTCTGTCCGTGGCACCGTTCGTTCCTTGGCCAAGAGTGCCTTCCTGAAGGATAAATTCGCTCATTATGGTGATCGGTTTGAGCTTGTCACAGTCGAGGATATCACAAAGGACGGCGCATTTGACGAGGCCGTCCAGGGTGTCGATGTGATTGCCCACACTGCTTCTCCATTTCATTACAAGGCTACCCATCCCGACGGTACGTTCTTCGCTCGATATACGGCTCTGTTTCGTTCGAAAACTAGGTCAAACAAACGCAGAACTTATCGTCCCTGCTGTGCGGGGGACGGTGTCGGTCCTGAACTCCGCTATGAAACATGGAAATACCGTAAAGCGTTTGGTCCTAACCTCTTCTGTGGCGGCAGTCCGTGAAGAAACCACAACGCCGCGTGTTTTCAACGAAACCAATTGGAACAACCTCGCCGTGGAGGAAGTGAGGACCAAGGGCGCCGCGGTGGGGCCGGTCGGGATGTACTTGGCCTCCAAGACGCTGGCGGAGAAGGCTGCGTGGGAGTTCGTGGCTACTCACAAGTCTGAGATCTCCTGGGATCTTGTTGCTATCAACCCTCCGTTCCTCTTTGGGGTGGGCTTGATCGAGTTTCGTTATTCTTCTGACAGTTGAATGTTTACGCCTGTTTGCAGCCTTCTCTCGGCCCCGCGCCAACAATTGATGACATCAATACGTCCCAACGCGAACTCTACAACACGCTGTCTGGTGCAAAGACGAGTGTGCAACTGAGAAGTCAGGGAAACTGGGTCCATGTGGCCGTCGCCGCGGAAGCACATGTCCGCGCTACGCACGCAGCAGCAGCTGGTGGCGAGCGCATCGTCGTCAGATCCGGAGGCTTCTTCTTCCAGGACTTCTGTGAGTTTTACATTACCACACAGCATGTTACTTCTCCATATATGGCTGTTGACCGGATCTGACGCGCAAATCAAGTGGACGCCGCGGCTGAGCTCGGCATTCCAAATGTGCCGCGTGGAGAGCCGGGCTCGACGAAGGACATCCCGGCGCTCATCATTCTGGAAACGACAAAAGCGGAAGAGCTGCTTGGGTTGACACAGGTGACGCCCTTGAAGGACATGATTGCGGAATCTGTAGACGACTTCAAAGCGCGCGGCTATCCAGGATTTGCTGCGTAGCCCTACTTGTAGGACGCCGAGAAGGATAACATGATGGCACAAGGTCACTACTGTAATTCTGTAGTTTAGGAAGTCGTCAGTCCGTGTCGCTGGAATTTGAAGAAACCTTAGAAGTCAGGGTTCTATGGATTTTCTGATTCCCACCGTCTCAGTCCACATCCGCAACCCATGTGAAATCCAGTCATCGTGTTCTTGCTGCAGCCCTCATCCTCATTGCTTCGTACATGACATGTGCTTGTAAAGGCGCCTTAGCTGATGGCGGTATCGAAATAAAACAAGGCATAATAATCCAGAACCGTCTCGGTTAGTATTGTTGAGACGGACAGTATCACCCTGTAGATAAGCGGAGACAACACACAAAGTGCTCCGACGATAATTAATAGAAAATATATTACCGTACACACGGACACACGAACGAAGAAACCTGACGCGTCAGGACGGATTACCTTTTATAGTATATATTTGACCTGCTAAAGATTACATGCGCTGATATGTGGACGCTGATATGTGGACATTATAACGATATTGCATCTGGGTCTCCCTAGATTCGCACACAATAAACTAGGTATCTGGACACTAGTTTACGCTCTCATTTGGACAAGTCTCTTTATTGTAGAACGTATATAAAGTGCATTGTAGATAGAGAAAATACAAAGTTCAGAAGTTGATCTGAACGACCTAAGTTGCGTGACCTCAAACGTCAACAATACTTGCTGTTATTTATTGCATGCACGGGATCAGCAATTCGAGATTTACCTACTTACAAAAGTAAAACAAGATGTCAGACACCAGCAGGTTTCGAACCTGCACTCCCCAAGGGAAATATATTTCTTGTCTATTGTCACACCCGCTCAGCTACGGTATTTCTGTTATCATGATCAATCTTTTTAGAGCAGTCCGTGGTCGGATCTGCGACCGCAACCTGAGGTGAGGACAGGAACGTCTTGGCAGAGTTAATGAAACAGCGCATCGGTATTGTATCAAAAGATTACAATTTGATGGTCCAGAAACGGCATGTAGAAACGCACGCAAGATCTCCCGGTTTACACAGCGGGCCTTTGAGGGCGGATTCATTGCATGCACGGAAAAAAGGACTAGAAAACTGAACTCACTGGTACGTATACTGTTGAGACAGAACGCGCGTGCCAGAGTACATTAAGTGCTCCAATAATTAACAGCATAACATGATGAAATAATATTGTCATATGGGCAAACCTGCCCGCAGTCTCATAAGTTCACGTTATCGCTTCTATGTTTCAATTGGATCGCTTGGTTATCTTAGGACAATTTGGTACTGTATATGCTCGGACACGTAGTATAGGCGCCAGGCAAGTGGAGCCATCCGCTTAGGCGTTTTGGTACTTAGCCCCGAGACTTAGTACATATTTGATGATCGGACACTTTTGTTATCTATAAGCAGTGATCGCATACTCTTCGCATACGCGCGCGTTACAGGCGCATCATTGTTTCACTTTCTCTCTTCATAGTTATATCTGCGTCCACACGCTTTTCATACTATTGTTTACTTATTCACCGCGTAGTATAGCTCTTACTTTCTTAAGTATTCGCGCACGCACACACAATTGCACTCTGTTGCAGATTCAATATACATTCTATTATTTCATAATTTGTTATATAACAATCAGTACCAAAAATTTTCGAACGATGACTTCGTTCAAGTTCAAGTTTCACGTGGGAATCGTGTTGATGTTTGAGCAACTAAGGTCGTTCAGATCAACTTCTGAACTCTCTTATTTTCTCTATCTACAACACACTTTAAATGCGTTCTACAGTACAGAGGCTTGTCCAAATGTTGTGTGCAAATCAGGCGAGACTCAGATACAGTTATCTTTAGCAGATTAAATACATACCATAAAGGGTAACCCGAGCTCTAACGCGCGTCGGTTTCTCGGTCCGTAAGTGTCCGTGTGTACAGAAAAGCAATATATTTCTGTTAATTATCGAACACTTACTGTGTCTCCACTTATCTACTGTACTGACTACTGATCCGGAGTTCGCATGCTCCGGGACATGCAGCCCATCTCAACAAATCGGGCCCAGAGAGGGTAATGCTATATTGGTTTACTACAACGTACAAGTTTTCAGCAGCTTTCATCGTCGCATGGAACACTTGATGTAACCATCTCCAACAAAATAAAATCTTATGTGCCGATGATCCTTAATAACAAATATACAATTCTATCCAGTGAAGACGTCGGATAAATGATTGTGATTGCGAACAGAATCAAAAGTATCGAAGATGAAAAAGAAAAGAGTCAAGGTGAAGTGCAGCCAAGAAGTGCACAGGTGAGTTCGGGGCGGAACCGTTCCCTGGAGGAACCTGGAGGAAAAGTACCTAGCTTTTATACCTATTAGGTACCGGTGGCCGGGTAGTAGCGAATACCGAAAGAGAATGGAGATGGGAAAGAAATTCGGTTAGTGTCGAAATTTTAAGAATGTAGACGACCGTCGAGCGTAAGAGGAGGGCGTTCGAGCCCTTATTAAAGCGAACTGAGACATATATCATGAAGCGACAATCTAGGCTGAAAACAGTAGAAATTGCGGTAAATGCAGGGCGTACGATATGGGAAAGAGAAGCCATGCGGCATCAGGTGGGGTGGTAACGCGTCGAGGAGCAGGGGTTCCGAGCTCAGCCTCAAAGATCGCCTTACAAAGGGGAGGAGGAATTATGCCTCGTTGAACATCCACATCAGCTTTTCAGCTCCTGGCAGGATTCGGGGTTGCACTGATGCTTGAACGAGTCACCAAAGCCGACGACACGCAGCTCGCCATCCGCTCTTCGAGTGAAATGCGACACAGCCGCCGGAAATCCAAGACCGGGCTCGTGCAGCCTCCGCGCATAGTTGATAACTGAATGGCCTTTCTACACGTCAGGCCATGCGATTCAGGGCTCGTTAGATCGACAATCGCACCTTTGTTAGGGAGTACACTCGCGGAAACTCCTCAGTTTCGGCCCCGTGTCCTCCGGCACGACGACGTAGAACTCGCCGTGGTACGTGTATGTTCCCCAATACCGTGGCATGAGGATACCTTTGATATGTGGGGCTGAGAAGAAGTGTTCGTACGCATATGCCTCACGGTGCGCAGACTATACATGCTCGTTCAGGAAAAGCGCAAGCACTCTCGTCGCCTGGTTGAGCGTGCCACGCCAGGCCTCGAGGTAGCCCTCGTATGCCATATGCTCGTGCAATACACAGCTCTGGTATCTGGTAATCCAGGGGATTTGGGAGGGAGCCGAGAGCGGGGCAGGCTTCGAGGGACGTAGGGAGGTCAGGCGAGGACTTCGGAAGAGGGCTGATCAGCGAACGGCCTTGGAATGGTCGCCTGCTGCTGTTGCACACGAGCGCGGCGAAGGACGCGACGCGAGTAGCATGCAAAACTCCAACAGCTGGATATGAGAATGCCAGAACTTGCGGCCGCTTGGTAACCACGTACAGAAGTTATAGATGCCCCATTACGCAGTACGGGGATCCCCACCTCTAAAAAGCGACCATGCTTTGCAACTGCACTCGATGACGGGCTAGATAGAATAGTCAGTAATGACAAATTGTTACCACTAACACCTACGACACTCGGATCTCCACTGTTCCTGATGCTGTGGCCTATGAGAGATAATCGGACTGCCAAATGCCTGATCACTACATTTGGGTACGGTTCTCTCAATATGTGGGGATGCTAATTTCCATAGAAGATTTCGCAAAACTTTTGGGGCTGTCACGCAACTATGCCTGTGCCAGCAGATTGCCATAGCATGCGCCCTTCCCCGAGCCTCGCGATTTGTGATAACACTAAGCGGCAATCGTGATATCAATTAGAACCATGTCAGTGAACCATGTCAGTGGTACCGACGCTTACGGCTTAAGATTCCTATGGCTGTACAGATGCCATGCCCTAATGGACAGTCCAGACCTATTGCACCAGCGACTGCATGGTATATGCACGATCACTGCCTGATTACAGGGTGGACTCCTAGTATATGGCGTAATTGGAGGGAAGTACGTGGAGTTTTGAGTTTCGTAGCGTGTTGAGCGGTGACATGTGACTTCTGATCCGTTATGCACGTCCCGTGGTCCCGTGACCTAATGGTTCCAAGCGGAGCTAATAGTTGACAGGACCATTCCTCTGCACGAGGAGAGCGTGGCATCAGCGAGAATGAGACCCACCTCTTTGACCATCGGAAAAGTCTATCCCCCCACACACCGTGGTCATAGAAGGACTATATCCTGCCAAACTTGATTCCGCTGGCTCTTTTCGGTTTCGTTCTCCTTTTGCCCTGACGTCTCGGTTGCCCTTTTCTCACTTGGTGAGCCGAGGGATGTCCCGCGATGCATCCCCAGACATGTCTCATCGATGCAATAATGGGCAATTCTCTGATCCCCATGGGTCTTTAACCTCATGCATACGTTTTACGTCATTATTTCGGGGAATGAAGAAGACTCCTAAACGTCATAAAAGATTATATTTAGCTCTGCTCTGGAACCGTGTGTTATCTCTATGATATCCGGCTGAAATTGACCCTGGCGTTGCGCTCTCAAAGTTCCTCAGGGCCCATGTGTGAAATATAACCCAGCCCGAACTTCAACACTACTCTCGGCATTTCACCCATCTCCTCACTTCTTCGCTGTAAGGTTCTACTCGCTCGCTGTGACCTTCGTAACAAGCAGGGCCTAACCTTTGTATCATAAATACAAACGTATTTTGCTGAAACAATATAGCTTCTATCTCGTTTTTGGCCATGTCACTGGAATCTATCTCTCTCAGCAAATACTTTCTTGATGACTACGGTCCAGACATCTCTCGGTGCGTTCAAGATCCCATATATTCCTCAACTATCTAAGACATTTTCAAAAGATTAAACGGACAATACTTATATTTGAGGACCGTGTTCGGATATCCCCAGCTTATTCCACCAGAGATCGACATCGCTCATGTCTCCAGAGCGATAGATGTCGCTGCTGGCACTTGCGCCTGGGCAATCGATTTTGCGTCACTTCCCGATGTCTGTGATCGCGATATTCAAGTGTTTGCCTGCGACATTTCTACTGAAAAATTCCCACACATGGATGCAGTGGAAGACAAGAACTTGAAAATAACATTCTTTCAACAAGATGTTACCCAGCCATTCCCAGATGAGCTCCTCGGAACATTTGACCTTGTCAACCTCGTTTTGGTGTCATTGGCGCTGACGGAAAAGGGCTGGAAGAGTGCACTCCAGAACGTAAAACGCCTTTTGAGTGGGCCACTATGTCGCTCTGGACCAGTGTTACACATTATTGACGTCACCATGCACAGGGCCTGGAGGACATCTTATTTTGCGGGATTTCGATTTTCCCATGCACAGCCTCGAACGTCCTCCACTTCTTGGAAGTCAGGTGTTTAATCCTGCGTACATGCAAGGCACTTCAACTTTAGCCAATATCAATCGTGTCATTATAGGTGTGGCATTACAGCGAGGCTTCGTAGCTGGGTGCGCACGTTTCAACTTCGGGCCGCTCAATGAGTACTCACGAAGGAGTAGTCTTTCGTATCGTTTACCTGAAATGTTTGAAGATGCTTCTCTGCAAGTGATATCCTTCCAGCGCGTCGCAATACCCTATGGAAAGTATTGCAATGTCATAAAAGGCTTGAATGGAAATTCGCTCTCAGACTACAAGGATTTTAGCACCGAGAGTATTGTCCGGGTTATAGATATGGCCTCGCTATCTCTCATGGAGGATGGGAACCTGAAGCTGGCTGACGGGACTTGCATCACAACTGAAGAAGAAAGACGGGCGCTGATGGAGGAGATATGTTGGTTTGCAGAAGAAGGCATGTTTATGGTCCTTTCCGAGTGGGTGGTCACGAAGCCTGGTCCGGTGGATTCCAGGGCCATCACTAGTTCAACTTTCTGCTCTCCTTCGGTTCGGACCTTCTGCCCACGACGTGCTGCAGTGCCCTCAGCGATACCGTAATACGTCTGGATCATCTATGCCACCAAACCGTGCCACTACCCACCTTTCGGCCCCCATTTACACCTCGTATTTTGTTAATTTGTCGTTTCCTTGCTTGCTATTTGTGTTTCCCTACACTCCTATCCTGTTCACCACTTCCGCTCAACCTCACCGTAGCCACGTGAAGCGCCTCAGTTCACGCTTATATGGTCTTCGAGTCGTTGCATCGGGTTCTGGCCTTGCTTGATTGAATCCCTCGAGTCACCATCCCTACTTCCTACAGGTTAGATGCATGCCAAGCCTTGATCTAGAGAGTATGGTGTTCATATAGGCCATAAGATCAGATTGACGTTTTCAACCAGTTCAGCCCAAAGTTCCAGCCTGATTAGCCCTTGCTCATCTCCGATGCTATGAAAGTCGCGATCAAAATTGTGTGCTGCGCGAATCTAAAGGCTGAGGGTGAAATAGGTAATATACAGATGAGAAGATGCTATGATACAGTGTAGCCAGGGGTCCATTATTACTATTGCTGTCTCTAGTTTTCGGATGTGCCGTCAGGGAGGATCTGTTGAAAAAGCGTCGGCGGAGCTACGCTCTTGATACGCTGTCATTTGTTCGATTCAACAGTCAGCTCCAAGGAGACACCAAGATAAAATGCACCAGCGAACGCACCTGCATGATGGACTGATGAGTATACTGCATTGTTACTGCGGGTGCTGTGACTGGTGTGGGCCCGGTGGCGTTGGTGTTGGCGTTGTCTAACGCAGCGAGCACAACAGGATCGTTCCAATTGAGGTCAAACTCCGCATACTCGTCTTGACTCTCTTCTTTGCGAATTTCGGGCTGGGGTTGAGAATGATGCTGCTCTTGTAGCTCCTCTCCTCCTCGGAGAGATAACGCGTGATTCAAGTGCACTTCAACGACGCCTTGCACTATCGCCTGGATCGTCGGGACTTGGCACAACTCCGCTTCCGCAAGAATAAGAAAAAGGCACCCTGGGATGCAGGCAGCATGTTAGAAACTTGACAAAAATCGCAGACCCGGCAAAAGCCGACACAGACAGACACATGCCTTTTTGTAAGACCTCTAGGGCAGTGCTTGGGTCCTTATCCGCTAATGCTGACGCGCGGGAGATATCAAGCAGCCCAGAAAAGAGAAGCTGGATGCATTGCACCGACTCCATCTTTCGTCTGCGCACGTCCTCGGTGGCCGTAGCAGCCGCTGCCGCGGTGTGGAAGTCAGATATCATGATCTGTGCGATCTCCGACGTCCATTCGAGCGCTGGGCCCACGGGGAGAGCCATATCAAGCGCCTGCAACACGAGAAAGTTGGCGGCGCGTATGCACACAGAACGCGTAGCGGTCGCAGACCGGCCGAAATCGACATATCGGCGTGCGAGGGAGACGCGATAATGCATATTCTCCGTGGACGGGAGCACGCGAATCGCGAGGGCGAGAGAGCTGAAGCGGTTGTAGAGCACAGAGAGCTGTTCGTCGAACGGTGAGCGAAGCGCGCTGAGCTGCACGGAGCCGACCGGTGTGACGAGCGAGAGGAGCTTTTTTACTCGCCCGAGGTATTCGTCATTGCGCATGGCCGGCCGCATCTGCTCTGCAGAGGCAAAGATGAGCTTGAGAAATATCGTGAAGGCGCTGTCCGTGCTTGCGTGCGCCGCGAGCAGGCGAGAGTCGTTCTCCTGCAAGAAGGCAGCAAAGCCGGCGATCTCGCCCCGCAGGTCAGCAAACTTGCGGCTCTTGAAGATTTCGACAAGACGGCGAAAGAGCACCGCGGATGCGTCATCGTCGAGTCGCCAGTGCCAGCGCTGGTGCAGGATGAAACACCGAGAGACAATGAGACGAATGTATGCGTCGCGACGACGTAGATTTCGGGAAGAGAGTCCACCATCACTTTGGTGGTCAGCAACGAGGCGAATAAAATCGAGAGCGAAAAGAACGAGCTCCCAGGACGTGTTCAAGCGAACGGTGGACGTAGACACGCCATGAACAGAAAATTGGGAGAGAGCACAAAGACCGTACACGGTGCACCATATTTCCTCGCTAGCGTGAAGCCCTCCCTGCGCGTGTGATTCGGTAGTTGATAAGCTCTGTTGAAAGATATCTGCCATCGATAAGGCGTTGATCTCATGAGCTCCCGTCGTCCTCCCGAGGGCCGTCACGAGATGTACTAAACAGATCCATAGTTCAGCGACACAAGGGTGTAAGAGAAAGTCATTCAAAGGTTCATGGTGCGCGACGACGTGTGAGATGGCAGGCTGCACGCCAATCTGTAACAAGCGATTCGCCAGTCCTGCTAGTCGAGCTTTAATAGCCATCGCAAAATCTTTGTCGCTGCTCGCTACGCCCCAGCATGCCCGGACAAGCAGCTCAACAGCGAACCAATGGAGAAAAAGGATGCTTGGGCTGAGTGAAGTTGCTTGGTCTCTGGACTCCCCCAGTGCGGTGTCGATACGCGCAACTAGTGATCCTGTGTATTCCAGCGATGTGGTCCGAATAAGATGGACGCCGTCACTGGCTGCAGAGGCCGATATCCATGAGACAAGTGAACATACAGAATGCATGCTGGCATTCCAATTCATGAACAATTCGTGCGACATCGACGGGTCGTTCAGCACCTTGGCAAACGCATCGCATGCATAAGGCAAGAAGAGAGTATAATCGAGACTGGTAGACGTTGATGATAGAACATGGCCATCGACTTCAAATGAAGGGGGTGGATATGGGGGGGTTGTCCCGGAGATGGTAGATAGGAGTTCGTGAAGCCAACCTCTGCCAAGATAAGAACTGACAGCAAATACCTTCCCTGACGAGAGAAATGGTATGTCAAAATCGACGACGACCCGATGTCGCGCCTCATTATCAGGCGCGAGGCCAGCTGTCTTTGATTTTGACGCTGTCCTCGCCGGCACGATAAGACCCCGTAACGTCTCCCGCGGCCGCCTATCGTTTTGAAACCTAGGAGAGGGCCGTATTGGTGGCGGAGCGCGCGAGCGAGTCGTTAATGGTTCCAGCGCTCTTTTGAATGCAACATTTTCTGTGTCAATGGTCACAGCGTTTCTCCTCTGCCATCCAGACAAGACCCGTCCACCTGCAACCGTGAACACGGACAGATCTGCGGGCCGCTGTGGGCGCTCACGTCGTCGTTTGGCATGAGACTTGGACTCTCGTCGGTCCCCGGACCGTGGATCTACAAGGTTCAGCATTTAGGAGATAAAACAAAAAGTAAGACGACAGGGCAAGTTACCACTTCCTCCAGCTCTTTCCGATGCATGCTTGGTCCGATCTGCTCTTTCGGGCGCGACTTTTCCTCGTTTTCGTTTTCGTGACCTCTTGTTCTCACGAGGCCTGCGGTCAAAGAAATCTGTGATGACGAAATGTCTCGATGGTTGCAAACGCCGCCTATGAGAAGCTTTGGCTGGAGAACGTTCCGGGTGAGGAGAGGAGAAAGGTGTGTGTTTTGGGCTATCAACAAGCATGATAATCGACTCTTCCGAGAGAACAGCCATGTCATTCTGACTCCTCGTTGACTCTGACTCTGACGAACTTCCCTCGGTGCGACTATCCGAGCTAATCGTTCTCTGAGATGCAGGGTTCGAGCGTGGCGAAAGAGCGTCTGATGAGGGGAGGGATGGCTCGGCAAGTGGAGACAAGTCGGGAAGTTGACGAAGAGTACGCTGATAAAATTCACTCGTTAGCTCACGAAAATGCGTCGTACGGCCAAGTGGTTACCCGTTTGCGCTTAACTCGCGGTGGAGGCGTTTTAATAGTAGATGATGGGTCCCGGACGGTGCTTAATGGCATATTGGCATTATCCGACCCGCTAGACAAGTCATTGTAAGCATCTGGATACCAAGGATTTGAGGGCGGCTCTGGGCTGCTATCGTTGCGATCCAGGCCAGGTATCGATGTCGCCCAGGGGAGGTCTTCAATTGCATGTGATCCCGTAGATATTCCGCCCAGTGACGGTGACACTGCAGATGGTCCTGTCATTAACGTTCTTCGATGCGTAGTAGGTGACGCAATGGTGTGATGCTCTGTATTGGCTCGACGTCTCTTCTTTCCTTTTGCGCGCGGGGATCTTTGGACAGGTTCGCCACCAAGGTTCTTGGCATCACCGTCATTATCACTCTCACCAGTGCCTGACAGGGACGAAGACGAGGATTCCGTTGGGTTTCGATGGCCAGCGAATTTAACAATAGCGTCTGGGTGGTGTTTGAGTTGGTGCTTATACTCTAACCTGTCAAAGGCATACGGATTCAGTTGACGTGGCTGGCGTGTGCGCATAGAGTATCTCCCTCCCGTAACACTGATGTTAATTTCGCCATCGTGAGTCGGGATTCGATCGTCATTAATCTCTTCCACGGCAGGAGGAGATATAGTGAAAGGATCTGGGGAGGACAAACGCTGCCCTGTATCTATCGACTGCGAGCTAGACGCACGAGTATGGATATTCGAGCTCGAGGATCCACCAATTACCTCATCAATATGCCGCATCAGTTGCATGGGGCTAGGAGCTGCGACGGGCTCCCCAACAATATCAAGAGAAGAGTTGTGATACTCAGCGCCAGGGCGAACAAGATAATGCCTTGAGGCAGAGGGGAAAAGTTGTAAAGGATCAGGTGAGGACGCAGAATGATTCTCGTTAGGACATCGCCTTGGTGTTTTGGGACGATGATGTGACGCCAACGTCGAGGGTGAGGTGGCAGGGAGCGGTGAGGTGGGCGGTGAGGTGGGCGGTCGGTGGTTGGCCCAGTCTGGTGTGGTAAGCATTTCAGAGGCTGTTCTGCTGAGATGTCCACGAGCCGGCGGGGAGGACGAGGCATGCGAAGTGTCTCCTCTAACGGCCATGGTTCTCGTAGGCCTTTGATACACCTGAGACGTACACCTTGGACTGTCATCGCAAAATCCCCAGAGTAAGTACGCACCATAGAGCCAGTATCAGTCATTATGATCTCCATATCACCTCCTTGCGGATCAGATATTGCAGGATGACTGCTTTCCGTGACGCGCTCCCAATACGACGTGCAGTTCGCAGCTTCAAGGAGTTCACGTTCATCTGCGTCAGATGTTGATGCGACATCGAGTAGCATGTCCGTGTCCGTAACACCTCTGCGCATTGAAGATCAGAAGTGTGTTGTGGGCGTTCGAGGTAAATGGCAGATGCATCGTAAGGCCAAGGCCATCCACGCGTCATCCCCGGCCCGAGAAATGCGCGTAGAAGCGACTGTCACATTCACGTGCATCCGTGACTGTAACGATTCTATCCACACTAACCAATTGAAGATTATCATCTCAGGGAGGGCTTGGTTTGGTCTTCACTTGGGAGTAATCAAACATCAAACCTTTTCACACGGCTTGTCATTGTCATTGGTTTGGACCCTTATCGCTTGGCAGTGGCAGTGACTCCGAAACGGCATTGGTCGGCGAGTGTGAGAACATGCCCCGTGAGAACATGCCCCTTTTTTCACACAAATAACAGTAACAGGGTATTTCGGAGCATATCAAGTGAGGAATTAGGGGCATCCCGGTATCCCTGTTAGTATCCGACTCCCTCCAACCTCATTTTTTTCTTCCTTCGAGACCCTTCCTTCGAGAAGGAAGAGAGGCGATCGAGGCAATCAGACAAACTTTGAATGAGGTGGCAGGAGAGAGAGCAACTATTTCAAAATTTGGCGCCGCAACTGCAACATGACTGGCATGACCCTTACTATTACAAACCTTCAAACCTCAACGAGACACCAGGGCCAATTATTTCCTACTTTACTAAGCCCTGCGCTACAGAGTAACTTTTCCACTGGCCCGATGGTAGTTCACTCCACTGCAACCTGGGAAGGCTTACGCGGTAAACCCTGGATAGCCGCGCGCTTTGAAATCCTCGGCTGATTCCTCAACTACGTCCTTCAAGGGTGTCACCTGCGTCAGCCCAAGTAAATCCTCCGCCTTAGTCGTTTCAAGATTGAGGAGCCTTGGGATGTCCTTCGTCGAACCTGGTTCTCCACGCGGCACGTTTGGCATGCCGAGGTCGGCCGCCGCATCCACTTGATTTGTGCGTCAGGCCGTATCGTCACCCACGAAAGGAATCACGAAACTTACGGAAGTCCTGGTAGAAGAATATACCTGATCTAAGCATGATGCGTTCGCCACCAGCAGCCGCCACATGCGTGGCGCGCACATGTGCTTCAGCAACGACAGCCACGTGGACCCAGTTTGACTGATTCAGAAGTTGCGCACCCGTCCGTGCACCAGACAGCGTATCGTAGACTTCGCGCTGGGACGTGTTTATGTCATCGACTGTTGCTGCGGGACTGAGAGACGGCTGTAGGTACGTGTGAAAACTTCAGTTGTCTGGAAATGCAAAGAAAGAGATCAAACTCACCCCGAAGACATATGCAGGGTTGATAGCAACAAGATCCCAAGAGATATCGGACTTGTGAGCAGCCACAAACTCCCACGCAGCCTTCTCTGCGAGAGTCTTTGAGGCCAGATACATTACAAACGGTAACACGGCGGAGCCCTTCTCTTTCACCTCCTCCACAGCGCTGTTGTTCCAATTGGTTTCATTAAAAACGCGCGGAGTTGTGGTGAGCTCCAGCATCGCTACCGCAGAGGAGGTGAGAACGAAGCGCTTCACATTCTTTCCATGTTTCAGAGTGGAGTACAGGATTGACGTTGTTCCCCGCACGGCAGGAATGATAAGCTCTGCATATACACAGTTCTCAAGCGGAAGAGGACCGTGCATCAAGGAGAGAACGCACCGTCAGGATGAGTAACCTTGTAATGAAATGGAGACGCAGTGTGGGCAATCACATCGACACCCTGAACGGCCTCGTCGAACGCGCCGTCCTTTGTGATGTCCTCGACCTCGACGAGCTCAAACCGATCGCCATAATCGGCGAATTTATCTTTCAGGAAGGTGCTCCTGGCCAAGGAACGAACGGTGCCACGGACAGAGTACCCTGCTTCTAGATATTTCTTTACGACCCAAACGGCAACATAACCATTTGCGCCGGTGACAAGAACTCTGGCTGGGGGAGATACTGCGACCATTAATGGTAGAATCGGAGGGAGAAAGACTGAGGCCTCGATCCCCTTAGTCTTGGCCTTTTTAAATGTAGCTGATTTATGGATCGTATCCTCGCCAAAGTTCCAAAACCAAAACCAAAGCCCAAGGTACCTGCATTTCTAAGGCACAACAATGAGCGCTCCGCATTTATAAGACGCAGAACCCTCTGCCGTTTAAAGAGGGGCAGAGCGCGCTGCCTTTCTAAGG
>QFEA01007427.1:8733-77198 GCA_003315975.1 Lactifluus echinatus
GCTAATGGCCTCACGGCCTCAAATTATCGACTCGGACCAGTATAGCTAGCTACACAGCGATTGGTTGCTTCCATGATAGTACTTGGCATCGGATGGCCATTATTAAGTATGTATGCCAAGAATATCGTACGCTGGCCTTTAGTGTGCCTCATAGTCTGACAAAAATCGCGCAATCTCCCGTTGTCCGCCATTCAATGCTGTCTGATATGGTGTCCAGCCTTCGTTGTTTTGCATATTAACATTTGCACCCCGTTCGAGTAGAAATTTGACCACCTCGAGGCGACCGTAGAATAATGCGCAATGTAGAGGAGTCCAGAGGCAGTGCTGTCGTGCGTTCACATCGGCGCCTTGGTCGAGTAACAGCTGCGCGAGGTCGAGATGTCCGCGATGTGATGCCCTGTGCAAGGGGGTCCATCCAGTTTTGTCACGGGAGTTGATTTTCACGCCTTGCTGGATTAGTAGCTTTGCAACTTCAAGTTTTCCCTCGTCTGCTGCTATGTCCAAAGGAGTCCCTTTAAGTGCATTCCGTTCGTTGACATCCGCACCGCCGCTGAATAATGACCGTATGGCTTCAATATTCCCCTCTTTCGATGCGGTATGTATCAAAATCGGCTCGTTTGCAAGGACATTTGCGTCTTCCCTACAGCTGAGGGACGCCTCGACAACATCAGGTTGGGCGTTTTGTGATGACTCCTCCGGCACAGTCACGCCCATGTCGAAAGAATCCACATCCTCCATTCCCATGCGCTCGGCCAGAAACGTTGCAACCGGAGGTTTCCCATTTTTCGAGGCTAGATCTAGTGGCGTCTCCTCGTTGCCATTTAGCACATTGACATCCGCACCCGATTCGAGGAGGAGTTCGACGAGATCAAGAGACCCACTTCGTGCTGCATAATGTAACGGTGTCGAGCCCTTGTTATCTACCAATTCTGTACGTGATCCAAGTCTGATCAACAGACGCGCAATCTCGAGTTGCCCACAAAGAAGTGCCGTGTGCAACGAAGTTTCTTCTCCCGCGCCCCGTTTGTCAATGTCTGCGCCGCGTTGGACCAGCAACTCGACAATATTCGAGTGGCCACGGATCGATGCGAAGTGCAGTGCAATGGTCAAGGCCACAAGCTGTATATCTGCATCGGCACCGTGGTCAAGTAATAGCGTCGCGAGATCGAGGTGTCCGGAAAATGACGCAAAGTGTAATGAAGTGGCGCCAATGTCGGATGACTTGGAATTTACTTCTGCACCGTGCTGAATCAAGAAAAGCGCAACATCAAGTTGTGCATTAGATGATGCATATATCAACGCAGTCCAACCATTCTTGTCCTGTACGTCAATATCGGTAACGTGGTTGAGATACAAACGAACGATGTCGAGATGCCCGTTCCACGATGCTGTATGGAATGGTGTCGCGCCATTGTCCATGGGGGAGTTCACATCAGCACCACGCTCGATCAACAAGCGTGCGACTTCGAGCTTGCCTCCACCAGATGCGATACGTAAGGGAGTTTCTCCTTTCTCAGTCGTCGCGTTTACGGCTGCACCGTGGTCCAGTAATTTTTGCACGATATCCACGTGGCCATGGAACGAAGCTATGAATAGTGGCGTGAAACTTGCGTTGTTCCGGGAGTCCACAGCAGCGCCATTATCGAGTAACAACTGGGCAATGTCCGGATGGTCAAATACCGAAGCTGTCATCAACGGTGTTGAACCAAGGTTGTCACGGTGATCTACGGCTGCGTTGTTATCGAGTAATAGCTTGGCGATATCCAGGTGGCCAACTGCCGAAGCTATCATCAGCGCTGTCCCACCACCACTGTGAGCGGGGTCCACGGCTGCGCCATTCTGGAGCAATATTCGCGCGATGTCAAAACGGCCGTATCGCGTAGCTGAAGACAATGCCGTGAATCCATCATCGTCGCGGGAATCCATATCAACGGGATACTGTGGCGGACGTGCGACCTTGGAATCCTCATTCCGTGGCGCTGCATCTGATGGGATCCATCCTTTCGGCAAATCTAATAAGAACTCCACAATGTCACGACGTCCGTGTCGTGATGCGCTGAGTAACGGACTCAAACCCCCGTTACCCAGAATGTTCACGTCCGCATCAGACTCGAGCAGTAACTGCGCGATTTCAAACTGGCCTTTCGTAAGCGCAGCGTGGTGTGACGTAGGTACCTCCCGTTGCATTGACGTCCCCTGAACACCTGACTATCAGGTATTCAACAAGGCCGCGGAAACCGGACAGTGCGGCATAATATAACGCGACTGCTTCCGGCCGATTTGGGCGCTCGCTGACTATGTGTTCCGCCCAATCCCAAGGTTGGTCTATGTCGCATATCCATACCCGGGCCCATGCCACGAAGTGGGGCTTGTCAGCGCCAAACAGGAGCTCCATAAGGTTTTTAATGCTTGACGACACATCCTCGAACCGGGCATGGTCGATCCAATGACGAGCAGCGTAGATGGAGAGTGGGAAGTTCTTCATGCTGGTTTTGTTAACTTGGACATCAAGTCGGAGCAAGGCGCTGAGGCAAGCCTGAGCAAGGATCGTATGTGCCGGCTGAGGAAGAATATGATAGCATGAGAGTCCCTCTCCTGCAGTGGCGAGGCAATCGGATATCATCCGACACCTTGGATGGGACATACCAACGTATTCTGCTAGAGATTGACGAAAGAAACCGAGAACAGGCTCATCAGCTCCTACAATGCCTTGCTGTGGCGGTTCGCCCTCTTCGCGTAGAGGAGCTCGCAGAAGTTCTTGCCATTCACTTTGAGGCCGGAATACCATCCAGATTGGCGCTCAGAGGACGCCCAAGAGGCTGTTATCGTCGCATGTTCCAGTCTAATTTCTATTGTGAACGCCAATGGGTCATTAATTGTGCATTTTTCCTATTTCTCCGTAAAGGAATTGTGTCGGAGACTTGTTGGTAGAAGTTTGCGTAGTATCTCCAGCTGACAAGCAACTCATCGAAACCTGCATAGGGTCATATAAACAACTTTTGAGGTGACGTAAGAAAGCTTACATCCCGTCCGCCTTTTGAACGAGCACATCAATGACCAGCTCTTTATCCTCCACTCTCCACTTTCTCATCCTCCTGTCCGAGAAGACAATAGACTTAACGTAGTCAGAAATGTCGTTCTTCTGTCCGGTCTGGTCCTGAAGGGATACGGAGTGAGAGGCCAAAGGCTCAAGAGCGGCCACAATATCGGGTTCGCGACGACTGGTGATACAAAGCCGGAGATTCGGAAGACGTAAGTCGACAAGCTCCTCCAAAAGCCTCAGGACCCATTCACGATCAGACACCACGGCGACAATGTATGATCGGGATCAAGTTCGCATACTGATGCGATGGTCTTCAATGATGCGTCAACAACGTGACAGCGGTGCCGGCCCTCTAATCTAGAGAAGGGTTTCACTATTTGCCGCGATATATAGATCAGATCAGCGAGCAGAGCACTGTTGCCATGTGCTAAGTGGTTCTGAACGAGGGGCTTTGTCATATTCGGTTGAGCAGTTACGAGCTACAACCAACGATCGTCGCGTTGTTGTACATTTGAGATAATGATGGCGACTACGCATTTTGCATAGAGACCGGTGACGTGGTGGTCTATGCCCTTCAAACATTGCACGACAAGGCCAAATTCGATGCATCTCAAAAACCTGTCCCCTCTCCAAGGAGAACGTTGGGCAGAATCCACCAAGAGCCAACAACGAGGGATATCACATCGATTACCTTCGTGCACATGGTGACCCTCTGTTGCTTCACCAGATTGGGGACAAGGCTGGACGTCAAAGTACGGTTCATTAACCTAATCAATGCATTTGAGAGCCTGTGAATGTTTGGTTTGATGAACTTTTCCATAGGTTTTGCTACCGTCTGTGAGCTACAAAGACCAGAAATAACATCGAAGGATCTCGCAAATTCTTTATCTTCATGTAATGAATCAAATATCCACATGAACAGACGATAGCCGATAATTGGGACCCGGCTGGAAGCGGGTTCATGTGTTGCCTGGCGGTTGCTATGTAAAGTAATAGCCAGGATTGTAGGATGGAGGCAAAGATGTATCAACCTTTCGGGAAGCCGACAAAGGATATGTTGTATACCGGTGGTACAGAATGAGATCGGGGGAGAAAGTGGCGTACAGTAAGGGTTGTTCTTGTGGAAGACTGGCATGAAAGTGAGTCATGCGTACACAATGACGCAGAGACTAATCCATGTAATCACGACTTTGAAGACCGTGAGGTAGAATACTTTGGCCATCCAGGGGAGGTGCCGCTCCTAAACGCCTTCGGCAAGAAAAGCGCGAACACGTGCTCGTTTATGTGGGTTGTATCGTGGACAGGTAGCTCTGAGATACCGACGAGCCCATTTTGTAGCATTATCGCTAATAGAGCGCAGGTAAGGCTGATAACCAGACTCGAGAACCAAAGCGCATTGACCCAAGCAGCCCATGTCGAACGGGAAAATGAGGGCAGGTTGGATGATATGGGAGGGACGGAAACCTGGGATCTGTGAATAACCGATAGATGTTAGCAAGGTAGAGGTTTGAAGTGTCTTGTGGGTTTGGCCGAATATCTGCAATTCTTTACCCACTGTCCATGTAAATGCATGGAAGTTAGGATAAGGAATAGCAAATACGATGATCCCTTGGGCATCTCCTTTCCAGCTTTCCACCAGTTCCTTGTCCTCTCCATCAGCCTTATCAGGATCATGTTGAGACATCAGTGGGAAGTGGAGGGCAGGTGAACAAGGCCTACTGAACTGTGCTGTGCTATGCGCAGCTATAGAAAGAACCACTTGCTTAGGTAACAGATGAACCTGCCTATAAGCAGTATGCAGCTCGCTTATGATCGCGAGCAATAGCCTTTGAGTACGTACCATCCACTTTAATCAGCCTCACTAAATCCGTGTCCTCTCTATGCCCTCTCTATGCCAGGAACGTCATCAAGCTTTTTTTATTAAGAACACTTTAAAAAGGTTTGCCCTCCCTGTCGACGTCACTCAAAACGTTCTTGTTGGGTCTGCCCATCCATCTCACACATGTAGGATGGTCTGCAGCTGTGTGGTAGACAATGCACGTATATTCTTGGGTGACTTACGTGCTAGCGAAGCGTGGAACTGAACATGTCAGGACACGGATTTAGTGAGGTTGATTGTAGGGGGCATTTGATGAGCCGGAGATGTGGGTACCCTGTGATTACTAATCATAGTCTGGTTCCCATTCCTTTGCTCTTCAGGTAGTGCAAATAGACGTTTCACGTCTTTTCAAGAATTTTCTCTGCGCGTCTGTGCGACTCGAGAGTGCTGATGTTGCTCAGGTTTTCAGGCGCCATTGAAACTTGGCTGGGCACGAGGCCCATTCATTCTTCGATCTCCTTTGATTGATTTGATGCAAATCATCAGCAGCATGAACGGCTCCTTCGATGTTTATCCATATACGCAACTATCTCATGCGGGTTCACTATGTACTGTACAACTTTGGGTCGACTTGAAGATTCGGCCGCTCTGATCGCTACCTCTGGGTATATGCTTATAAAGCTCCATGCAGAAGCGATGAGCCTCCCTCCCACATCGGCATTCTTCCTACCTTTTGCGCTCCTTCAACCTTGCAATACGATCTAGTCTGCTACCATGTCCAGCGTTGGACCCGATGCCGCGGCATATTATTCTGAATCTAAATTCACAGTTTATGAGAATCTCTTCGTCGGAATCGTCTACGGTAGGAGACCATAGCGTTCTTGCTGCCACTCTTGCCTTACATCCCATCGCAGGCATTTATTTAACATTCTATGTTGTCTCGGTCCACATACTCCTGTGAGATTCAACTATGCCCTCGAATTCGACGCGGCCACGCTGATGTGATGTCGACTCCTGCCAGAGGGAGACCTGGCTTCTTATCCTCTCCACCTAGATTATTCATGTTTGGAATCACGACCTTCATGTTTATATTGGGCCTCATCGCAATTGTCCTAGAGACTGCGCTTGGCTTTCAGTACAAGCTTCTCCTCGTTTCACTGAGTGGCGGAGGGTGGTCCGAGACTACCATCAAGTCTACCGTTGCCGTTTACGCGGTCATTACTCGCATAATGGTGGGCTCCGCGAAAGACTCGGATGATCGTCGTTGACCAACTAGCTGTTCAGTATATTCTGAGCGACATTATATGCGCCTGGCGTGCTGTCGTCCTTTGGAACAGGGACAAGCGCATTATCGCCGTTCTTCTATTCTCCACTCTCGGAACTGTAGGTGCGTGAAATTGATTCATCGTTTCCGTCCTGCGCTCATGGACAGTAACGCGTTTGCAGCTGCGGCAGGAACTGAGCTTAGCCTTGGCCTAAAAGCCGCTTTCAACTCAAACCAAAGCATTCCAAATACAATCCCCGTGTCACACGGGGCGCCTGCGCTCGGATTGATTATGGTCGGCACGGTTTTGGGAAATAACTTGCTCTCCACTGGGTTGATCGCCTGGAAGGCATGGTGTGTGCTCGTTTTGCATAAATCTCTTGAAGGCCGTCATCATCCTAATAGTTGAGTGTGCGTAGGCAACACCGTGTTACCGTAAAGGATCATCTGGGAGAAGGCAGTACTTCCGTGAGAGTTGAGAAAGTATTCGCTCTCCTCATCGAGTCCGGATTCACATACTGCTGTCTTTGGGTATGAGATTTGCAGAAAGCATACGCGTATCCGGAAGGACCTCACCGAATCGATACAGATCGTTTACTTCATATCCATGACTCATGTATTCCCTGTGACAGGCGCCTTCGTCATGAACGGAGTCATGTTATTTACTTCGGTAAGCCGTGTCGGAAAATTTGTGCTGTTGCCTTGATTGCCGCAGTCGCTAAATCTTTCTCGCTTGCACAGGGTTTATATCCGACGCTGATCGTCATCCTTGTCTGCATGCAGAAGAGCCCCATGGACTACTTTTCGACCCACACGGGTGGAATGCAGTTTGCGAGTGCGCCACAGCCTTCCGGCTCGTCCGGGACTGCCAGTGGACACATGATGTCTCGACACGTGTACACGATTCACCGAGGGTATGTACCGGACTCTACCACGCAGGTGCCATCTACGATGTTTGTGAAAGTGGTGGATGAAGAAAAGAGCTTGTGAGCTGAATGTTCAACTGGTGGGGTTTTGTAGAGAAACAGGCATGATTACTCTGTCGGCGTATGATAAGCGGGATAAGTTGGGAGGCGAGCCGCCATTAATCATGTGCACGGTACTGCAAAGACCTGAACATTCCTGTCAACTAAGTTGACAGACAGTCAGTCCTTTTCATTTTACAGTTAACAATCATAAAATTCCCATGTCCGTACTAGCGCTATATATATTATTTCCATGCGAAGCCTAGCCTTAACCCCATATGCATATCCTACAAGTCCATTTCCGAAAAGTCATCGACTCACCCCGTATGTCGTCAGCGCAGTACAGTAGCGGTCTTGAGGAATTGCACATCATCCAATTGTATGATAATACGTTCTTCGCTATAGAAGTCTAGAATCTAGAAGATCCAGCACGCTTCAAGTCAACTCAGAATAACCTACATGTGATATTCCTCAGCTAAGGCCCATATATTCATACCTGACTCTGCGAAATCACTCCTTACATGGAGGCATACAAACAAGGTGGGCGATATTATATCATCGTATGCAACCGTGCTCAAAGTAACGTCACGTGCACCAATGTGACTACAGTAACTGATCTGGGTTTGGTTGTACGTCTCAGTATTAATAAAATAACGGTTGCTAAAATAACGGTTGGAAAGAAAATGTGCTTTAAGCGCGGTTACAGATTGTAGAGAATGACCGAGAAACATATGTGATGGATGTGCATAGTTAATAAATAAAAATGCTGATGTATGTAGGTAACGTCTAGTCGTATATGGGCAGTGGCAACAGTCTGTCAGTGTTGAATAAAAAATTGTTTGCAGCATCTTCTCCTTCCAAGAATCTTGTTGGATAGATGACTGTAGGCATCAATGAGTGTCGACGGAATAACAGCTGAATTCATGCAAAACCGACCTAGATGGCCGCATAAGTCGCCCAGTAACGTTTCCATTTCTTCCCTTTCTTGCTTCGTAAAAGGTGGCTCGCCCCTGGTCTTCTTTCCCTTTTCATTGATCGTCGAGCCGTTGACTTTCTCTGTTGGTGTAACTCCGGCCTTTTCATGCGTATTTGGCCCGCACGACTTCCCAGTACCAGACCTGTTGTGCCTGGGATGGTCACCTTGGGCGCGCTCGTTGGGCAGTTGACCTTGACTTTCCTCGGTGGTCCTGACCGAGAGCGGGTTGTTCAATACTTTCTCGCCCCTTATTTCCTGTTGCAGACCCTCGCTTGATGGTCGTTCCATTCTTCCCGTAGAAGGCACCCGCGCAAGGGGCTCAGGTGTAAGATCGTCTTTGAGCTAATGACAGGTTCTCAGCTACGAAATACCAGAGCAGAAACGACTGGCATACTGGCTTCAGCAAACGCTCGTGATGTGCGATAAAGTCCTTGTAATGCTTCCAAGTTGTAACAAGATCATCCGGGACTGCGTGGAAAACGCGACGGAAGGTTTCTGTCTGTATTGGCAACTGATGGGCACGTCCTAAACCCGGGGAAGCCGCAAACACTTACATTGTGGGCGGCACAGGCTAACCAGACACCCGTCCAGAACTCGTCGCAGATGGGGTCTTCAAAGCTGTCAGCAGTATACTCGGGCCGAGGAGTCGGGACTGTCCATGGAGATTGGCCAGGTTTGGCACTCAAATGCTTGCGTAGCATCGCACGCGCTCCCGAAGCGTTCTGCTCTACTGCATCCACGTCATTCTTCCTTGTCCGCGGATGAGGTTGGTTATCTGTCTCGGACGCTGAAGACCCATTTACCGGCGAGTCGAAAAGTCGACCATTGCCGACTTTCGTCTCTACCGGGGTGTTTCTGACCTTCTCCTGGTCTTCCTTTTCCGGGCTTTTCTCAATGGGCATGCCGTGCACGTTTACGGAAGCCGGTCGATGCTCTGCGACAACGTTTTCTTCGATGGTGGGGACCAGAGTATTAGTGAAATCAGATGCTTTCCTATTACGGGTGTCGGTGTTGTTCCCTCTTTCGAGCTCCGTATCCCTCGCACGCGTGTCCGGTAGCCGTTCCTCGAGGCTGACCACGTCAGATCCTCGGGCAGTGCTTTTAGCACCTACGTCCGTGGGATCATGGATGGCTGCAATCCCCATCAGACGACAATCGGCAACAAGACATTAGATGTCACCTTGTCGCAATGTCTCTTCTACAACCTGCACCATATTTTTTATTCTCCCCTCATGGACCTTGTCGGTGACAGGTTCTCGCCTTTGCCCTTGCTCAGTGTCGGGGTCCCAAAAATTTCCCTCATGTCCGCCTTCTGTGACATTAGGTATTTGCAAGTCCTCATCATCCAAGGCATCGACGTCGATTCCAAGGTGTTCACGCATTAAACGAACACGGAGAGTGTGGGCAAACCGACCAACTTTGAACGGCTTTCCGGCCATCTTTCTGAAAAATGTATATCAGAGGTCTGCAACCATCCTATCAAAGAGGAGCGTTCCATACCCATCCATCAAGTCAGTGTCACGAATCACGGAAGCTAGCTCTGAATCGCGGTCGCCACGTAGTGATCGCTCGTTGATGTTGGCGCTGCCAATAATCGCGAGCCGGTCATCTACGATACAGACCTTTCCATGGATATATACCTAAGCGTTACTTCAGGTCAGTGTCGATGTAGGTAATCATATATATACCAACCAGTTCGGTGGTCAAGACATCACCACGCAGCTTCGCCCAGTTGCGCAAAGAAAACACAGAGAAATACTCGTTAGGCTAGAAACGAGTTGGAAGTCTGTTAGGCATCCTACACAGATTTCTGGCAAGAAACCAACATCGATGTCCTCTCTGCGCAGACGCGAGAATATAGAGTTCGGGCCGCGGCCGATCGTGCGATTCTGGCATTCTAGGATGATTCGGACCTAAGAGTAGTCTTAGCGCGTATGCGCAGATCCGAAACCCTGGACCTACCGAGCTGGCATCGGTATGATCAACGGGGAATGGGAAGCCAGGAAGAAGTGGGATGATGACGCAACACTTCCACTTTGTGCCCTCACGGTGGGCGCGAATGATACGGTGAACGATCGCATCACCAATCTTGTTTTCAATGGCTATGTCGCCAACGGTCGTTCTATTCATGCATTTAGGTCAAATGGCCCACATGAGTAGGAACAGAAACGCCACGCACGATGTAATGAAGAATTGATTTTCAATGTAAACGAAATGTTCGGAGAGTTGGATAGCTGTATCGGAGTTAGGAGGCTCTTGGAAATTGTCCGAGATTGATTCATAGAGTAGTATACGTGCCTTTAAGGTAGGCGTTCTGGATGGAGTGTTCCACCCTGTCTGGTGTTCCAAGAGACCACGGACCTGCAGATCGGCAAATTTGCAGTTCACAAGTGCCCGTCAAACCCAGTTGCGTGAGTTCCCCAGGCTTAAAATCTGGTGGCGGAAGGAGGAATGGCATGACACGCGAATGATTCTGAGTGACGCGATTAGTCCGGTCATGATCTAGTAATCGAAAAAGTACGCACTTTAATCCTCAGGAGGTAGTTCCATCTGCCAGAGCTTGAATATGTAGTTGAGCGTACGTATTGGTAAAACTTACCTTTGCACGAAATGTCGACAAAGATCTCGTGCTGGCTGGCCGATAATCTGGAGCCCAACGTCATGCCTGTGAGCAGCGAGTTAGACTTGCGTTGAGGCTAGTACATCTCACAGAATGACGTTACCATGGCATGCGTGGAATTTTGGACCGGTCGTGCATATCCTCTTCAGGCCTTGTGAGCGTGTGAAAGTCCGTGATCCGGGCGTTACTGTAGTCTTTCCCTGTTGTAGCATCAGCGTTCTGGTGCACAGATTTGATTGTAACTCTGGCATCACCTGGCCAAATCAGCTCTTCGCCTTCCTCTGGGTCATCGACGAGGCTGTGCTGGGGTGTGTCCCATCTAGACAAATAACCAGGTCAGCAACAAGAGGGAATGCACGAGGAGGGACCTACCTCCCAAAGCAGAGATCCATACCCCCCATAAATGCGATCGTTGAATCGATGACACACAACTTCTCGTGCTACGGCACCGCATGCCGCTTAAGACTGCCTTACTTCAACTGAAAGAAATACAGCGACTGACATGGGCCCAGTAGAATGTGCCAGTCTGGAAGTGCGACGGTGACCGCTGGATCAGAATATTTGGATGCAACGTAGTCAATCGTTGCTTGGTATAGCTGCGCTGAATCAGCACCGCTAAACCGCTATAGAGTGAAAATACGCTCATACTTGCTATCAGTGGGAGTGGTCCGACTTGACACCTCTTGGCTGCGCAGCATTAGGCGACACCTAAATGTAATGGAAACCATTGACTTACTAGACAATAATAAAGACCTTTACACCTTCTTTGGCTTTCTTCTCTAACAGCCCGTCGAGCCGATACTTTGGCATACCGGGCCGACGCAAACAGAGCTCTGTTCCCTAATCAGCTCTGCCACACGACAACGACAACACGAGCCGACTAGCCAAAGCTCACCAGGTGACAGCCACCAGTCATGAATGTAGATCGTATTCTTTGCGAGCAGAATCGCCCTGGACATATTCCAGAAGTAGTCTCGCTGACAACGTCAACACTGAACCACCGCTTTCAGGGACAAAGTACTCACGCCATCCACAAGCCACTGTGCAGAAACATTCAGCCGGATGGGCGCAAAACTGTCGAACCGATTGCTCTTAGTGAAATGCGACATTGCCGCAACTTTTTCAAGTGCGGCGATCCACTGTAGCATTTGACGCTATGACAGTTTCAGCGCCTAGTCCGCTGCCATGGCGGCCCGCGCAGACGCCAAAGATACACACACACCTCGTTCCGTGCATATAACTTGAGCCGCATCTGAGAGTTTTTGACGTAAAACGTGTGCTTCGACACGTCACCCGAGGCTCGCCGCTTTTTTCCCCTCTGAGCTCCGTGCCCCTGTTCGGCCGGCGCTTGTGCTCCATCCTCAGTCAACGGATTCGTGTTTGTCGATGGGTCGAGCATTGGTGTAGGTGGACGTGAGTCAGGATCTGAGTCTGCTTCTATGTACGACCGGCCATGATTCTCGTGTTCTCCATTTGTCCCAGGATCCGCATGGGGCGCATCGTGGCGGGGATGTAGTACGTGGGACACGCGCGAGCGAATCGAACCGAAAATTGACTTGCGATCTGCGTGAGTGCCGTCCTCAGGACCTTGCACAGCCGTCGGATCCGACTTCGATGCAATGCTATCCACTGTAAAGTCACCTTGTAACAGGCTGAGTCCCTGGCGATAATAGCGCTTTGGTCGCTCGATTTTAAAGTCGGCGTCTAGTAGGAACACGTCCCACACAGTGAGCTCACCCGGCTCTTCAACGACCACAATATACGATTCCCGGACTGCACACCATCTGTGTTTCCTCTTCTGTGCACGACTAGCCGATTTACGCCCAAAGCCAGCACCCTTATTTCCAGTTACAGCGATCCGGAGGTACCCTGCCTTGTATTGTGTGCCACCAAATTGTGCAAGATAGATGGACAGCGCAGATATCTCCAGGAAACCGGCAAGACGATTTGATGAAGGAACAAACATCTATGACTGGCGTAAGGAAAGGGAACAGATGGCAACGGGAAGATACCTGCCACCGCACGAATAAGTCCGATGAGGTAGGTCTCGAATGCTTCGCGTTGCAGGCGAGCGAAAGCAGTTCGACCGACATTGCCACCTCTCTCACGATTCTCCTTCTTAAGGAATTTGAAGTAAGGGACACCTAAGATGGCTTAGCACAGCATTAAGGCCAGCTAGTAGCCTTACTTGTTCGAGGAAACTCTGGGAGTTTTTCAATGTTGCGGTTATATGCCTTAGAAAGTGTATAGTGTGTGTGCAGAGACGCAAAGTCCCGCTTCTGCCGGTAAATGACCCAACGCATGGCACCGTTCGCATATTCGCATTCGATCCGGAATACAGAGCGCCCTCCATGAAACGGGTGGAGGCTATCGCTAATGCGAATGCGCAACTGATGCAGAAGAATGGGTACCCGCCTGCGGCCACGGTCGTCACGCTCAAACCAAAGGCGGAGTATGAGGGTTGATAATCCCCCAACAACGAGCTCGTCAGATATTTTCACGCCACCAGTTGTGACGGCGGAAAAAGTCTTCTCTTTTGAAATTGGTGTTGATTGCGGGAGGAGGAACCGCAGGCGGCTCCAGGCCGCAGTGGGTGACTTGTTCGCCAGACTCGATGTATCTTGGCGCTCGCGCTCCTTTTTGTCTCGAGTGGACATAGACATTGAGCGGGCGAGTCCTGAGCCGGATCCCGAAGCAAGAGCAGAGCTGACATTCCGAGATGACGGTCCACCGCTTGTGCTGATATCGTCCTTGAATTTGTCGACGCCAGCGCTTTCCTCACTAGGCGAATTAGTGAGCGTATCAGGAAGCCAGCGCGACTTGAAGTCATCCCAGCGACTTGTGTCTCTCCGCTTTCCCCGCCGATCTGCGACCTCCCGCTCGCGGTCTTTCTGCTCTGCGGGTATGGTATCGAATGGGCCCCTGAACTGCGCTTCGTCGGATGAAAGGTCGTAGGCGTACGGACGGCCACGCTTGTTGTTATCTGTTAGAGACCGCGGGCGTCTGGGCTTCTCCAGAATATCTCCATCATTATGATTGATGTAGCTGGGAGATGAGAACGAAGGTGACATGGTAGGATTGTATGAGAAAGACAGGGAGCGAGGTGGACCAGTACGGGCGGCCGGAGTCAGAGAAGGGGAGCCATAGTGGGAGTGATGTTGTTCGATATATTTACATGCGCCCGGATCAGTGTTAAATGAATCTTTGAAGACAAGGTTGATAGAGGACAGTCTTGGGACTGGGGAAGCTGTATAACCCCTCGGCGTTTCGGAATCGTCGATTTGTGGACATTCTTGATACGCATTATCGTCTGTGGGACGATTTTGAACCTGATTTGTGCTATCTGGGATGTCTGCAAGGGAAGGCATTGGAACTCGGAAGGGAATAAAAATAAAGAAAAGAAAAGAAGAACAAAACTAATAATGGCACGGCTGACGGAGGCAACACTGCCCTACGTCATCTGCGGCACCAGACACCGGAACTAGCGCGTAAAGCGTCAATCTGATCGCCAATTGCATTTTATCAACTTAACCACGTACCTGTGTGCTTAACACCAGATGCCAGCGCTGGTAACTGATTGAAAACTGTGCTGGTGCTCTCCAGCAATGCACTCATCGCTCGCATGCCAGTGCATTCGTCCCCGAGCGCTATAGCCAAAGAGGGCTTTAATGCTGCGTCGCGAAGTCACGTGGTTGACCTGTCAAGTACGCAAGTACGACTCCCATTCCCATATCATCAGGCAGGGTAGTAATGGGGCTTTGCTGTTGGTCGTACGTAACTCACAAGTCCGAGTGGCAATCATAACAGCCACCGCTTTATCCATGGTCATTCTGTCATTCTATGAAAACTTACAGTCACTTGCACGTGACTGAGGATCCCCTTCGCCCATGGGTACCCTCACTGGCTTCTTTGCATGCCTGGAACTTGCTATATTACATCTGAAGCTACACCCTGGCCCCACCCCGGTTGTCCCTTCGCGTTCGGCCGGCTCCTAAGCTCCGGTAACCATACTCTCCATCGACAAAGCCTAGAGGGGTTCTAGACATTCTAGGCGGTCGTCGACCCTTCGAGCGACGACATCTCACCTTTGCCGGTGACGTGAATGTACGGAAGTTTTCACTCAGGCTGCGGCCATTGTTCTAGGTTCACAACCATTGCATGGACCGCTCCTATTACACATTGAGTCGATAGGATCAAACAGGGTTCACGAGAATGACCTTATTTCACTGCTCAGGAAGTCACTGCTAATTTACCAACCAGAAACAAGCGACGCGGCGTGATCGGATCCGTTTCTATTACTACCCGCGAAACCTACTTTGCGTTCAGACGATCCGTGAGAAATTCCAATAGAAGAACAGACGTCAGGAAAACCGCTTGCGAGGACGAGCCTCGCCACTCCTTCACCGTGAGTAGATCGTCCTGTTTGGCGGCACTATGTTCCAGGCCAGGGTACGTGATATGCTTCCCTTCCCGTGTGGGGCTTCGCTTCTTTCGAAGCAATGCAACACACGTACAGAATACCCCATTGACAAACCCGTACCACAACCTCATATCATGTACAGCAGCCAGAGAGGCCCAGAGAAGCCCTAAATTTTCTCTCTTTGCAAATTCGCAGGCCACGAACACGCGAATCGCTAACAAGGCCTATGCCCCAACGTGCGTCCTCTCCTTTCGCCTCCACTGCCACATATTGATACCCGGATGTGTTTCGTTGTTGCTTGTTCGCACTTGTGCGTCAATCAAAAGGTGGCTCAGTCAGTGCATCCTATAGATCTTTGTGAAGTTGACGAGTCCTGTCAACCCAGCACCCATATCTGTTTGAACATTGACAAAGGACTGTGTCCGGCAAGTTAACTAGCACCCGTAGGCATTTCCGCGGCTTCCCCTACACCCAGAGTCCCAACTATGGGCTACGGGTAGTAATGAAGACCGTCGCCTCTTAGGGGGCACGATCTTGATGGGGCGTAGGCCCAGTCCGTTGATGCCACTGCGTCGGCAAATGAATCCCGGTACCTGTTTACGGAGATCAACGAGACGAAGATAGCGCAGAATCGAAGAACACTGTTGCGTTGGGTATCCCCTACCCTCGGCGAGTACTTCATCGGCTTTGGATAGACACATCAAACATTTTTGTAGTGAGCATCCAAGATCGCGGCGAGGAGACGGGGTGATGTGAGAATTTTTTCGAAATGGTGCGGCATTCGCACTGACGACTGCGTTGTTTATAGTTGGTTGGCAGGTGGTGCATGCACTATACTGTTATAGGGGCCATCTGCGTATCCCTAATCCCCGTGGCGCACGGCTGTCATTTCTCCGCTCTGGCTGCCGTCTCTAGGGCACGTACGCAAGGGCTACAACAGATGAGGGTTCCCCACGCTTTCTGGGGTGCCGGACAGCCCGTAGTGTAATACCCCATGGTTGCGACGAGTATACGCCTTGCTTCCCGTGGGGACAGGGCACCAGGATGCAGACAGCTCTATGATCTCAGGCATCAGCAAACTTCACCGGATTCAGAATCTGTTGTCCCACAGAGGAGAGAATCGATCGATCATTTACGAGACGTGCCGCCTCAAGGCCTCAATGAATATCGATGTCCAAATTGTTACGACATGCGTGGCCCTTGGCCCGGTACAATTTGTACTGTATATATGATTGACAACTTCATATCCTCTGCACGGCTCCGGGCCACCCTTCAGTTTACTCCTATGAATAATCAGAACCCCCCCCCCCTTTTTTTTTTCCCAGGGTACGACACTTTCGAGAAACATGGTAAGCACCTCCATCCGAGTCGGAAGTTTACATTCTTGCTCCGAAGTAGATGTCTGTTAGCATCACGCTATGATATAAATAGCTCGCGCAATTTCGAGGAAAAGGGGGGCCATCTTGCGATTCATTCGTTGTATATTATACGCATCTGGCTAAAAGACGATCAACGCATCTACGATGCGAATTCCATGAGCCGATGATAGGACAGTCCGGCCATGGTGGGCGCAAAGAGGATATACTACGCCGCTTTGGCACCGTGATGGATCATGCGAGTTACGAGGACTACAAGTGTCGTGTCAATTAGCGAAGATGTGAAATTGGTTCTACCGTTACGATGTGAAGCAGATGCAGATGGCATTTGTGAACGTAGTGGGAGCAAAGAAAACTGGGCCGTTGGCCGAGGCCCCTGTCGGGACTCGGGAACAGCCTGAACTTAGGCCCGTCGCTGCCTGGATTTCCTCAATATCTCAATATCCTTCCATTCGATTGTATTCGTTTTGATACGCGTCAAAACGTATCAAATAATACGCACATCCTAATGAGGAAGGGATGGCACACAGAACCATCGTAGACGTTGACAGCTGCCATGACCTCGGTCAGCTGCCCGAACTGTGGTGCAGCTGGGCAGCTAGAAACAAAAACACGTGAATTAGCGATGCTTCTCAAGGGGCCAAGGCCTGTTCTATCTCCTTATGACGACCGAAATGGTGCCAGTAGGACAGGCGTTCGGTGCTGGTAAATGGTTTTACCTAATTGCCAACGTAGAGGGCCAGACGACTTCTCAGCTAGAGCACTGACGAACTTACGTACTTCATGCGGAATCGGGGAAGAAGCAGGAAGCACAAACAGTGACAGAAGGAAGGCGATAGGGCGTCACAATGGATTGTTTCGTTCGAGTCCTCGAGTTCTTGTCTGGAGCAGGACCAAATGTTTCCCAAGGTGGTCCGGGGACGTTCGCCGATCCGCAGCCAGTGCGCGCGGAGATCAGTATAACAGCGACGTAACGGAATGAGAAATCTGACATGGAGTGGGTGGGGTGGGGTGGGGTGGGGCGTTCGCGAACCCTATAGCATGTTTGACCACGATGAATGGGGCACGAAGGCGAAACGAATATGCTTCGACGCGTCATGCACGCTAGTTGCCCGGGCCGTAAAGCAGCGCGCCACCGGGCACCAAGCTCAAGAATCCAGCTTGCCGTTCAGTTCAGATTACTGGTACTGCATTTGCGCCCCACAAAACAGGGAAGATCAATAATTGGACGCCCGAAAACTCCACTCTGCATCACAGATTCGAGTTCCCCTCGGTTTTGGAAGCGCTGCTGCTCCATCTCGGCGCCGCGGTTGCGAGACGCCGACTCGGACGAAGGTGTCGAGTTCCAGGCTAGAAGACACTGTCGTGTATCTCAATCTCAGAGGCGAATCTGCTTCTGCTTAAAACAAACAAACAAACGAAGAAGAAGAAAGGGGAGGGATAAGAAAATGAGGGCACGGCCGTACACACCCAAAAAAGAGGGGTGTCTCTGGAAAATGGAAAAATGAAAAAACAGGCCCACGTTCCTCATAAGATCTGGTGCATACACATGGTCCCGTTGCCCTTGTATTCGCTGTCCGTCGTAACACACTATGATACCCATATATTTGCAACCTCGCGCGATAGCTACGCCATGCATGTGCATACATATGCATGGGTCGTCAATTACATATACCCTTTTAATAACAAAATCTCGGAGCGCCCGGAACCCAACAACGCCAACCACGGTCAGTCGTTCGATTCCGCTTCGATTCCATTCTACAACATTTATATGTCATTCCGCCTCGTTTTTCGCACCTGCGCGTGTATTTGTCTTGTCGATCGCGTGCGGCTGTACACGCATTGGGGGTGCCGTTCTCGCGATTCGTTATTCATACATGACATGCCATGAAGATGACAGCAAACGGATAAACGGATGGCTCAACCACCGCCCGCGCCGGGAAAACCCGTGCCGGCCGTACACGGCCCATTTACCATATGCCAACGTAAAGTTTTGTTGTATTAGTACTGTACCTGCTCTTGCCAGATATACGGTAACAGATATACGGTAACTAGAGTGCAGGCAGCAAAGTAAGGGCACCGCTCGTAGCCCTTATTAGGAAGTTAGTCCGTGACAACGGCGGACGAGAGATTGCGTTCGTCTCCTAATTTAAACATGACAAAAGGGGATTTCTCGTTTTTCGATGTGCATATTGCATATTCTGCATACTGTATAATGAATGAGTGACTTGGTTTCTCAGGAAAGTGCGTGGGGAGCAGGTGAACTCGACTGACGGCGGATCATGCCGACAGCATGCACCGCCACACCTGGCCACATGCCCTGTCCATTGTACAGCAGTTATGTTGTCTCCCGCAGTCGTGCCAGGTTTTTGGTGCGTTTTCCGACAATGCCGATGACTCACCGGTGCCGGGAAGCTACAACTACTGACGGCGCCGTAACTGTCATCCAGAAGAAAGGTTCAATGAGAAGACCCTGCAAGCGGCCCACTGTGCCCGGAAGTACCAATTGTTGGTATCCAGCTATTATCACGCTATTCACATACCACTTCGCGGGTGATCCCTTTCCGGGCGCGCGAAGGTTAGACAGTCGGTGATGATCCCCGATCAGCTCTTTAAATCGCAGGGCGACAACTCACCGAGGTGTTCGGTACTCTCGGAACGGCTGACAGTTCGCATGTCGGAAATTAATTTTTTTTTTCTTTGGAAGCCCCCGCGAAGTGGGCGGGTGTGTATTGTTAGCGCCCAACAACCAAAGCAATTGGCCTTGTACGTAGCCGTCGTATTGTCTCAACTGAAAGCAATCACAGGACTTGCCTTGTGTGATATTCTCTCCCTTTTACAATTCACCATTCGCTAGTCCCTTTTAAGAGCGGAAGCAATAAAAAAAATTTTGGAGTGCAGTACCTGAGAGGGATATTGCGTCATATTGGGTGCCGCAAAACCAGCGAAAAACTGGCCGCATTGATTCCAAAAGAAGATTGACTTTCAGACGTAGACATAAGGAGTTAGCGTTGTGTCAGGTATGTATTGTTTGTCTGCGTTTGAGTGAAGGGCTGGTCAAGGGCTGGGAGGAGCTCGACTGGGATGGGGCGAGGCGCGGCGCGGCGTCGCCAATCAACCTACGCATATACGCATGGACGCGGCATTGACATTACAGTATCAGGCACGAAAGATGACGACAGCTAACTTAGTCGATTGGACCGAATACGGAGCGCAGGTGACGACACGTAAATCAAATGGACGCCCTTTACGCAAATATGGCTGATGCAGATATTGATAAAATTGGTATGTACGCCAGGTAGGGTGAATTTGTGGATACGTGCAGGCACGGCGCAAGGGGCTTAGATATCCAACTTTAGAAATCAGGCGATGTCTTATCTATGGGCGCGGTTGACGAGAGAACTTTACGAGACGAGCCTCAAGTGCGAATGAGTGTGGATGATGACTCGCAATATGCCGTGGGGGCGCACGCCGTTGGCCGTACGCAAGGTGATATGATACAATACAACAAGAGCCACAGGAACGGGTAACGAAGACGTTTCGCGTTGTGTTTCCAAACTCGGGAAGACAAGTGCCCGCTTGATACGCCCGATGGCCGGTGAGCTTCAGATCGCTTGTTGTGCTCGCATTGATCTTGGGGCGGTACACACTATGCGCGCTGTTGCCACGTCGATTGTCCGCATTTTGACCGTTTTCCGTTTCCGGTTGACGGGGCTAGACTACGGAAACGGGAACAGCCGGGGAGGGACGCGGGGTGTGGGGAAGCAGCCGGCAGCCGAGCCGAGATGGGGGGATCGAAATGAAATGAAATGACGCGTGTGATGTGACACTGAGCGTGACGACCCGGACCCGGACCCGGACCCGGAGGCGAGGCTGGCTGGGGTGGAAATGTGGAAATGTGGAAAGTGGGTGGAATGTGGGGCGGAATGGCGAATGCGACAGGTTAAGCCTCGGGCTGCGTCGGCACCCCAGAATGCGCGCGGTTGCCTCGACTCGTCCCGTTGACGCCTGGACGCTGTGTCCGTGCGCGTGGCCGTGTGCGTCGTTTATTCAGCTGCTGTTAATGTTCTAGCCCCGTTCGCTCCCCCTCCTCTTTCCTCCCCACTAATCTCCCCGCTGCTCAATTAGACTTTCGTATCCCCTCCCTCGTCGGCTCGACCGCTTCTAGATTCGTCACTCTCTCACACCCCCCTTTCCCTTTCCCTTTCCTCGTATTCCCCTTACCTTATAACCTTATTCCCGTCCTTGCCAAATACCCATCCCCAGTCGCAATCTCTCTCCATCAGCCTTGATGACTTCCATGGACAGTATCAATCCACCGCCGCAGCAAGAAAGGGCCATCCCTCGTCCCTACAAGTGTCCCTACCCCCTCTGTGGTCGAGCATTCAGCAGACTCGAACATCAGGTTTGTCCTCTCCTTTATCTCCCACTTCCCTGGGGCCATCCGCTCATCCGCCTAGACCCGCCACATCCGCACCCACACCGGAGAAAAACCGTTCTGTTGCACATTCCCAACCTGCGAAAAGCGTTTTTCCCGTTCGGACGAACTTACCCGCCATGCACGGATACATAGTAATGATCATCGCCCCTTGGGCGCCAGCGTATCTCGTCAGAAAAGCAAGTCGTCCCCGTCTTCAGCAGACCCTTGGGATGGTGAGGATCCCAGCCTTGGCCGTGGGGGTGTGAAGAAGAAGGCTCGGAGCCGAGCAAATAGCGATGATGAGGTGTGTCTATCATCTTCCCACCTCCATACCGTCTCTGACATTCTAACGTTCTTTTGGGGGCCAGGAGTCGTATGCTCGCCCAATACATACCTCCACTCGTCCCAATTCGTCAACTCCGATGTTATCTGACACTCTCCCGTCTGCGTTCTCCACCCTGTCAAGCATAGCGACTGATGCGCTTTACGCTCTCGAGCGTGAGGAGGCTCGCCGCCGCGCAGAATATGAAGCCAGGCACAGTGAGATGCTCCGGCGCGTTGAGCACGCAGCTCGCCATGCGGAGATTCTCCAGAGCTTTGGCCGCCTCTCCAAGAGCGCGGCCACATCTCCCGTTGCCACGCCCTACCTTTCCAGTGGTTCCGTTGGCCGCGAATATTTCGACGCCGATGTTGATGATGACAGTGCAACTCAGCCGCGCCGCTGTGCGAGCGGCGAGTGGATGCACGACCCGCAACCACACTCGCATGGAACAGGCTATGGTCTGGATGGCGAGCAACATAGGCGTGCGAATGGCACTTGGTCGACCCAATCCCCTTCTCAGTCCCATCGACCTCCGTACATGTTTTCACAACCGCGGGGAACGGCCCCTCCGGATGACTCCCCCTCTCCGCGAAGCCCGGATGAGGATTTACCTAACAATACACAGCCGTCTGTGCCTACGCGGCCTGGCGCATATATGACACCGTCCACGAGTCCGTTCCTCGGCGGACTATCAACGCTAAATATACACTCGACGCAGCCATCAAGGGCGCCTTCGCCCATAATGTTGCCTCCTCCGGCTACGCGACCAGGTTCGCCTGGGGATGACTTTCATCGACGAAGAGGTGGTGTGCCGGATAGCCCGCCCATCTCGTACAACATCAGTCGCAAACGGAGAAGTTCCAGTGACTACGAGCCGTACAGGTGCGCATATACTCCTTAACTTGCCTTCCGAGATCGAACTCACTTCCCCTCTCAGCGCTCCCGCGTTCCAGCACACCTTTTCTCACCAGCGCGGTTACTCTGCTCATGGGGCTCACTCAGGCTCGCATTCACACCCCTATTCTCATGGTCTGACGACACCCGCTCTTTCCAGTGGGCCAAGCAGCAATGGAAGTTCACCTAGCAGCCATCCACACTCGCGTGCCCCGTCGCCAACGCATCCGCATCCGAGTCACCAGTCCCAGTCATACCCCAACCATTCTCACCCATTTCTCGCTCACTCGGTGCGCGCAGCCTTTGGCATGACCCCGATACACGCCACAGCTCCGCTCCCACCTGCATACGTCCACGTCCCTGGGGGCAGCGCGGGACCCAGCATGCCTACCTCACGTGCGGGATCGCCGCCCATCAAGCTTGCGCCGTTGCGTGTGCCAAGTCCGTCGGCGCTCGGAGATGAGAGAGGTGGCAAGTCGCCCCGAATGGGTGGGGTGGCGTTGCCCGGATTCAGCGAAATTGAGGCAGCCACGAGGGTGCCAGTGCCATAACATGACGACTCCACGTTCACATGCCCCCAACTAAAATGATAGCTTCCTGTTTCGTCTTTCCTCCATAGAACTCGACTTGATTCGAACACTACATAGAGCATGACTACGGTTATATATGCACCATATGTTGCATACGCACTTAGATATCCCCACTCGCCTCATCTGTCATTAGTTACCCTGATCCCCGTTAACGTTCTTAGTATGTCAACCCCCTTGTTTCCTGCACGCGGAATCGATAGCTGGATGTAATCTATTTATTCCCTCTTATCAGTCGTCCATCGATATAAATATTCGATTCGAAGCCGACTTTGTCCCGTTCCCGCTTTGAACTTTGGCTTAATGCGCATCACAGGTAAATGGAGATCGTCCGAGGACATTTTACATTACCCGCGTATATACACATATACACACCATGACAACGAGTGATTCTTCCTTTCACCGCTCCGTCACCACAAATGGTAAAATTAAATGAAACAGACAGACAAGAGGGAGATGATGACGAGACGAGCCTCTAATCGCGCAAATCAACAGACGGGACAGACAAAGAAACACCGTGCAGAATTCAGTTCCCAGGAGCTGGCACTCCCGCGGCGGGCGGTGCCCTCCCAGCCGCGGCTGCAGCCTCTTCCGCGATTCGCATGACCTCCATGAGGAGCGTCTGCTGTTCGACGTTGAGCGCTGTCGTCGCTGCCTGGTACATCGTACGATCCTTCACCTCGAGCGCTATCCCATCAGTCATGTCACATCAGCCATGCTCAAGGAACGACGCAAACGCATAAACGTACCGGCAAGCGCTTGCTTGAATGTCACGTACGGATTCACGGTGTCGAGCGGAGAAATGAATCCAAGTTCCTCCTCGATCTCCTCGTCGTCCGACGCGTCCGACGCGCTCCCGTCCACATCGTGTTCTTTTCGCTCAGCGGCCTCACGTAGACGTTGGCCCTGCATAAGAGACAGTCAAACCATTGTGCCAGCAAGCGCCGATGCCCAGGATAAAGGAAGGTGAGGGGCGAATACGCACCTCTTTTGCGAGCATCTCGATGTATGCCGAGTCCTCGTCCCACACATCTCCCTCTTCCTCATTCAGGTTGAGGTACCGTTGCTCGTCTTCATCCTCTGTATCATCATCTTCCTGTAACGAGTCCTGCAGCGCCTTGCGCGCTGTTGTAGTTGTCAGGAATATACCCTACTTTGCACATACGGGAAATGGGAACAAAATGGGGTATGGAGGGTTCGAGGAAGAAATTTGAATCACGTACCTGCAACAGCTTTCGGCAGGCCCTTAAACACCCGGATCGCCCCACCGACGATGCCCGGCCACCCATCGTGCAGTTCTGCGGGCACAGCGGCAGGCTCCATCTCGAGCAATGCCGAGAGCGCGACGATTGATAGTGTCTTATCATGCACGCGCGGCAGCCCACGCTCAGCATTGACGGCTTGGAACCAGCGGTCGAAGAAGATGCGTGCGCCACGGGGACGTTGCGCATCCATCAGAGTAAGGGCGGCACCTGGGTTGTAGAGCACCGCATTAATGAGCACTTCGAGATTCGCCAACTCAAACGCCCTTGTTTCCCCCTTGTCGAGATGGCCGAATGCAGTTCCCACAATGAGGTCTAGGTGCTGTGGGTGGTGTTACGCAGACACCAAAGTGAGAAGGAATACAAATGAGAGCGATGATAATAGGACTAACATCGTCGATGTGTCCACGGAGGTTGAGCAGAAGCGATTCAGCGAGCTTGCAGCCATTTACACGATCATTTTCCCCGAGGTGGTCGCTGGAGAGCGCTGTAGTGTAAATGTCGAGCACCTTTTGTCGGTAGTCGGGACGAGCACGGAAGACGTCGGTGCCGTACGAGACAAAATTATCGAGCGATGGGAGCATCTCTAGGAACTTCCAAGTCAGCTTTCGTCTTTGCGGACATGAAGGGGAGATTATTGCCATCTAAAAAGTCTATCGCATCCGTCCGGAACAGTTCGTACGTCAACTCGAACACAGGCCACATATTTGGCGAAATGCTGCGTGACTTGAAGGTGAGGCTGTCCACCAGCTCATACACATTATCGAATAAGTCTTCAGGAGTATTCAGTCCGCATTTGATACCCTATGTTTTCGTCACATACCAAGGGCCTTGCTCTCAAGAGTGAATCTGATGATGGGGATGATGACCTCCTGCACTTGTGCGAGAATCTCTGGCGAAGAGTCGATCGACGACACGATCTGTAAAGCGTCATTATATATACGTTATTCCATGTAACTAGTAACCACTCACCGTACTGAGGGTCTTCGCGACGCCCATCGCGGCATAAGTCTTGTCATCCTCGTTTTCAGAATCCATGAGCGTCTCCAAATCATCGCCCTTTGGTGCACTCTCCTCATTTGCAAGCGCTTCCCGCACAAGGCGCATATACGACTCGCACTAATGACCGTTAAAGGAGGACACTGGAAGAAAAGGGAAGAACAGATACATACGAGACGTGCAGTTAGTTGAGCCGCGACAGGGAGGAGTTCGTCCTGGAAATGCTCGACCATAGTCTCCATACTGCTGTTGAGGATGTCAAGGTCCGTCTCGTCGGAAAGTTTCAACAAATCTACGCGATGGTAAGGTCATACACCAGCATGTGTCTGGCAAAATCCGGGCAAACCTTGGATAACTTTGCCAACTTGGGGAGAAACAGCAGCCTTGACAGAGTCCTGCGACGAGACCATCTCTGTCAGGGTTAGCGCGGCATGAACGCGTACAGGTAGCTCGCTGTCATCTAGCCCAGCGGCTACCGCGCGGAAGACCTTGCTGAGAATCTGTGGCAATATTCAGAGGCTCCTGACGGAGTGAGAGGGGAGAGGGGGCGAACCTCATCACTGGTCCAAGTTATGCGGTTGCGCACTTCCGCAGCTACAACTTCGTTTGCCTACAGTCCATTAAGCTACAGCATCGCACAGCTCCTGAAACCAAAACGCACCACGGCACGCATATATCCCTCTGGCGAAGTGAACTCTGGTAACACATGCTGCAAGGTGAAATTCTCCATGTTGCACTTGACATCGGGATGGCGCATCGCAAATGGAGCTAGCGCAGAAAGCATGTTGAGCGCGCCGAAGCGCTGTGGTGCCGCAGGGTGAGCATCAAGGACCTGATTAACAAAGCCGAGAATCGGAAGGAATGTCGACTTGGTACGGCTGCTGACGAGTTGACAGAGGAAGGTCGTCGCTGCGGCCACTGGGGAGGAGTAATTCTCATATTCATCTATCGAAAGGAGATTACGTTAGCCGGGATCGATTGACAATGAGCCAAAATGGGCGGCGAATTACCGATTGACGTGCGAGTGTAGTCGATGGGATCCGATTGCCATAGTTCTTGTCTGGCGGGTGTGAAGGACAGATTTGGGAAAACAAAGTTGGAAACGAGCGACTCAAAGTGCGGCTTAAGTAGGACCCAGGTGCTCTGCGGCTTTACACTGCGTCCTTATGGCATCGGTATCACAAGGAACGGAAGGAGGACAACACGAACCACTCGGTGAAAAACTGGAGAATCTGATACTGGCATTTCTTGGAGAGCCATGCTTGTCCCGAGACATATAATTCGATCTGTTGAAGATACACCTTGAAGATCTCAGGTGCAAATGACGTCACAAAGTGCTGCGCAAATGCCCCGTATTCCTCCTGCAATGGGCTGGGCAGCTGCGACGGGTTGCCAAATCTGAGTGGGTCAGCAGGCTTATTTCTACCGAAACGAAAGCCTGGACTAAATACCTGTGGAAGAGCCTGCCCAGGATCCCACAGGCCCATTTCTTCGCTTTCCACCATTCGCTACGCTCTCGCCCCTCTTCATCGGCGGGAACGGCATCATTCGGAATGCGGAGATTCACGACCTGGAAGAGGAGCCGACCCCACGGTACCAGGCTCTCCGCACTCTGCTGATACCTGGACAAGTTCAGCACAATCGAATGTTTGTACGTCTTGAGAATGAGATGCAGAATCGCGGGGATCTCTTGCTCTGCGCCGGAAGGCGGGGAGTTCAGCAAGTTCGTGGCGAGGGTGACGAGGGTCCCAAACGTCTCCTCGACGATGCCGGTAAGAACATCGGCCTTCTGGCGGAACCTAGCCCAGCGAGCAAGCGAGTCAGTTACTATCCCTGGGAAGCGCAACAGATGAAGGAAAGAGAAACGGGTGGCACACCGGAAGGCGCGAATCATCTCGAGCACGACGACAGTGCCCGCACCGACCTCGCGGATGTTGCTGCTGCTAAGGAGGGCCTTAGCGCCGCCGAGCAGCTCAGGCCATGTTTCCGGAAAGTCATGCGAGATGAGCGTCTTGAGCGTGCTCGCGAGCTGCACTGTGATCACGCGCGACGGTGACGCGGCAAGCAACGGAAGGATGTTACTCTTCAAAGCCGTGCGATCGGTGGGCGTGATAGGCTTGTAGTCTGGTCCTGCGCGTGAAGGCTCAGCACCGTAAGACGATGCGACACGATTTTTGACCCAGACGGAAATGGCCTGACGAGTAGCACTGCGTAATGAGAGGGGAAAGGAGGCATCCAAGTCCAAGACAAGACGGGGATGAAGCAATCGGTTAATCGAATCGCATATGAGAGGTGGACTGACGTACATTTCGACGCCATCTGACGCAATGATCTGCAGGAGGGCAGGGATAACGCCTTCCTGGCCAGCAAGCTGCAACACGATGAGGAGGTTAGTTATGACGGCACAAAGCACGATGCCACTTGACAAATCAACGCTGCCACGCGGAGAGCGCGCACCTTGCGTACGGCCAGTTCACCAGCCTTGCGGGTGTTGGGGTTTGAATCGTAGGTTGTTGCGAAAAGTTGCGTCAAAGACTGAAGGTCCATCTCTGCTAGTTCTATTGGCCGCAGGGCTGAGTGGCGCGTGATTGCGAGTGGTGGTGCTTACTTTACAGGGTCGTTTCAGGTCGTGCAGGGTATGATGGAGCGGGTATCGAGGAAAAGGGGAGGAAAGAGGGCGAATAAGACAAATTTTCCGGACTTTATAGTAGTCACCCGAGCAGACGACAAATCAACCAAACGCAACCGCGACGCGTACCCGCGCGTCCGCTTCTTGTGAAGGAGGCCACCAATACAAGGGATCCTCTTTATTCTAATACAGTACACCCCTAATCTCATTGTAAACAGGTCTAGCTTATCTTCGCTTCGCAGCCGAGATCGTCCGCGTTCGAGGCTTCGAAGGTCCTGATGGCGGTGTCGTTCGTCCATGCTCATCATTTCCACCTCGTTCGTAGTCCATCCCAAGCTTCTTCCTACAGTAACTGCTTCCGCCCTCAAGATACTCGGCGCGAGTGACCGAATAGTTTGTGAATGCAGATGTTGTCGCCAGCGCCATTGCGCTATAGTAGGCCTCGGTCATTGCACTGAGACGACGGGTTAACACGCCCTACCCAGCTTTGGGAGAGACGCACACACTCTTTGGATTGATAGATCTCTATCTGACAGTCTGCCGGAGCACATGGACGTAGCTCGGCCATTCTATGCAAGCCGTGAGCGATGACATAGGGATCCACATACACTCTAGGAAACTCACAGACGTGCGGCAAATCCAGGGAACCTTGTACTTCCACCGATCAGACCGATGTTGGCCCAGAACATGCCTTGCAGGTCCTCGGGAAGTAAACTGATAGACTGGACAATGGCCTCGCCTAATCCGGCTTGGTGTAACCCTAAAGATACAAAGACGTCATTTCCTACAGGCACCGTGATTCGCGAGAGTACCTATATGCTCTGGACAGAACAGCACTTCTGGAATCGAGAAGCGTTCGTTGCCCATATAAAGGATCTGCTCGCCATCAATAGGCGTCTTATCACGCTGGCGTATGTATCCATGTCGATTTCTGGAGTAGTCAGGAAGCACGTATTCCTGTACGATCCTATTGCTGCTCTTATCGGATCTGAGGGTAATGGAAGATCAATCGAGCAGCACGACTAGGCCTGATAGGAAGCGAACCTGCAGGTTTCGAGATCTGCGGCAAATTGAGTCGAAACATAGCAGCACTTCTCCTTGACGTCATTCACAATATAAGTTTCTTCCATCATGTTCCATTGACGGAACGAAATGAGCTCCTTGAGATGATTCGTCAAAAGCTTTCCACCAACATCTATTCTGACATCAACTCGTAACGTTGGCAGACCACACGACAGGGCATTTCACAAACCTTTTCACGGCAGACCAAAGAACAGCACCTCCCATGATTGGCACAATGTGAGTAAAGCTAAAGCCGGCATCCACTACAAGCATGCATTCTGGCTTCGGTGATCGTGGTGCTGAGAATAGTTTGCCGTGTGGAACTAGAGCGGCAGCTATATATGAATGAATGGTAATGCTCGCACGCCGATGAGAGAGCGACGTACGGGTGGAACAGAAGTACGATTGAAACTCGTATTCCTCAAAGACGAACTGGTCATAAACCTCTTGGATGTTCGGGAGGTTGAAGTACGGCTCTGTTATGAGAAGGGACGTTTCCGCCGTTTCAATCTATTCTGAGGTGAGCAGGTCGTAATGGATAACAGGAGGGCGTGAAAACTCACGTTGAGAACCTGATCTGAGAAAATGCCATCCCAAATGGCCTTCTGCGCGTCCCAGTCGACCAGATAACCCTTAATGAGAGATGAGGGCTTGCTCTCGCCGCGAACGAAATAACAGCGCCCACCCGCTCGAAAGGCAACCTGAAATGTAACGAGGAAAAGTCCTTGCATGCGTCAAACTCGTGTCCAAAGTACGTTATCTTGTCCACCTTGGATCTTACGACTGCATTGGACACTATTCTGCGTCATGCCAGGAAGGTTCAGGCGCAATACGGGCGTCGATAACCGAGGAAATAGGGATCGTACCTACCTCACATCCTTTGGGTGAGTGGTGACACCAACTTTGATACTCGATGCACCGTTGTCGAGGACTATGACGGGTGCGCGTTTCATAATACAATAATTGGCCGTCTATCGATGTCGTCGTCGTATATCGTGCTCGGCTGTCGATTATGTCAGCGCTATCTGTCCGTGTCCTGCGTACTACAGTATAATGCACCCTTGCCTCCAAGCCAAGACCCTTGGTGACAACGTGAATTGAGTGAAATACATAATATCAGACGCTGTAACTATTCTACATCCTTCGCCTCAGTTAATCTGTATGTTGGTGTTACAGTGGGACATCAGTGCGCAGGTCAACACAACTCATCATATTCCGCCAACAAAAGAGAGGTCGGCATTAACAAGTCAAAACGCACAAATATCCCAGCCCGCCTAGACTGTCTTTCCCTCCCTCTCCATCCGCCGACGCTTCCGCTCTTGTTCTTCCAAGATGAGCTTCTCCGCGGCTGAGAGGGATGTCTCCTTCCGTTTTCCAACAACTCTATCTGTAGTAGATGTGCTGGAACTCGCAGATGCTTGCTTGAAAGGATTTAATCTCTTGAGCGGGTTCGCCTTGATAGGGTTAACAATTGGCTTGAGTTTTAAGCCCTCGGAGGCAGTTGTCGAAGTTGCGGAAACGGCTGGCTTAGCAGAAAGTGACAACACAACCTTTTTGTCGCCTTCCTCACGTAGTAATCCTTCGTTCTGCTTCTTCTCCTCATCTGCACCTGCTGCAGACGTCCCCTCTCCTTTGTCTTGGGCCTCCCGTTCTGCACGCTCGATCTGCTCTGCAATGAGTAGCCGCTCCCGCTGTTCGTCATTCATTGTTGCGCGTTCCTTCTTGAGCGATGCTTCCTGCTTCTCAAGAGCTTTTGGGCTACGATCAATCCATGCGATAAACCAACCCTTGTCCGTTTCGTCAACGTGCGCAACACCAGTGCGGCCAAGATGCTTGATGAATTCAGTAAGAGTCACCCAGCGCGTCGCATTCATATGCAAATGATGTTTGTCTTGGATGTACTCCTGGTATACATTATTTGCCTTGACACGCTTTGTGCCAAATCTATAAAGGACATGTTAAACCCACATGGCATCAGAGAAGTCTGCGAAAATACCGCACCGCCGAGAGAGAAGTGTAACAAATTCACTCTGGAACTGGGCTGAGAAATCTGCAATGTGTCGTCCCGCATTCTCGCCTACGACAATCATCTGGCGCAAGTGGGTCTCGGAGCCAACGTGCATTTTGAAGCCGTTTTCATCGCGGCATTGCTTCTGGCACACCTGGCAGTACCACCGCAGACGTTGCAATCCTTTTGACTTCATATTGTTCGCAACCCATTTCGGCGTTCCAACTGTAAATCAATCAGCATGAGCTTAAGAATGTTGGAAGACGGGGCGCACCTTCAGCACGCGGCATAGTGATCAAGCTCTGTATCAAGTTAATTGACACTTCGACACGACACTGGAAATTCACACTAACGCCTTGGAAACTCCCACAATTGTCACGTGATTTGAGATTTCCGCCGCTTCACCGCTCCTTGCTCGCTGGAACTCCAGCGCTGGCACTTAATGTGAGAGTACTCTATGACATCTAAGGTGGGAAGCCATCGTACGCTATCCATGCCAATGCAACCACTCCCACTTCCAGTCACAAGAATTCTTAACTGTTGCAGTAAAAGCCCTTTGGGGCATGGCCAATGATTCGCTTCGCGTTTGGTAACTTGGCCATTTGGCCCATTAGTATTACGAAGTGTGTCGCATCGAGAGTACTTGTACTACGAGCCCCTAAAGGTACGTTTTCATTTCATATAGATACTTGTATCTAGATGTGTCTCAGCCTTGTTTATTGTACTTGTATCTACGTTTCACGCGTAGCACAAGAATGTAACGGATTTTTTTCCTTTATCGCACTTCGCGCGCCCTTAACCTCAACATTAACCATTTCACAAATCTATATGTCCTCATCAAGATATTTCGTCTTCATAGGTTCAGAGGAGACTCACTAATCACCAGCCACATGGGCCTTTCTTCACAAACACCGTCGCCCCAAGAAAGCACGTCGTCGACCAACGCGCATTCCTTGATGACATTCCCGCATCCAGCTTTCCAAGAAACGAGAGTGCGTGCCCTGCTCGGGAGATAACCTTTGGCAAAGATGTAGTCCGTGATATGTGCCAAGCGCTCAAACTTGAAGTTCGGCAAATCAAGGCGGAAGCGCTGGGTCGTGGTATGCTGGTATCTACAGTGTACGTATTCGTAGCGCACCCAGATAGCCGGGGGAATGCCCACTGAGTTCCATAGTCAAGTCGACCCACTGCTTCATAAAATGAAAAGTCGCACCAATAATGAGGTGCAGCGCGGTCTCAGGGGTGTTTCCAGCACCACGCGCCAGCAGGTCCAGTACGGTTTCGTTTGCCTCGAGGCGCATAGACCTGCAATCCTCCCACCAAATGATAGAGCGCCACTTGGGGTCCACGAACCCTTGTTCAAAGACTCGGTCAAGAACGTCCTCGAGGTCGAATAGGTGCGTGATGTCACTAACATCGACGAGTTGCGCAGTCGCTGGCTTGTGGGCATGCGAAACCTGATGGTAGGTGACCCAGAGCCCGGGAGTGCAGTTAAGTGATTCTCCCATATTGGTGTCAAAAGAAAGGAGCGCTGCGAAGCAAGCAAAAAGCGATCTCTAAAGCTATGGTGAAAGCTCGCTTTACTGTGCAGTTTCGACGGGGAGATTGGTTTAATTTTTTATGTAGTCAACTGGCGAGCTCCGTCGTGCAGATGTGCCAGACTGAAAGTGAGAATACCATGGCTTCAGGTGGGAACATCAACGGGGTGCCAGTGTCGCAGAAAGCCGAGAGAGTGGATTTCCAGGGACCGGATATCATAATCATACCCAACGTCAACGGGCTAACAGCAGCTGTTAGCTTTGGAGCTTTGAGAAGTTTGAACCGTAGTTTGGGTGGACCTAATACACTAATACATATTAACATGGCCGCCGTGCGCATAACGGCCCAGTCCATATGTGAAAAGTGTGCATGTGAACGTAATCCATTCTTGCCGATGTTCTGGCAGATGAAGGGTACTCACTGTCAAATTCCGATGGGAAGCCCGAATACATTGAACCTTGGCTGTCGGCACTAGCGGGCTCGTCAGTACCTAACGCCGCATCTAGATCTCGGCAGCCGTATGATACAATAGCGCCGAGATGAAGACACCGTGACGCTGGTGGTCCGGAGTCCTTCAAGTGGTCGCGGCGCTGGATCGCCAAAGGACGATTGAGTCTCACGACGACCACATGGAAGCTTTTTAGTCGTGTGCTCTGGGAATGAAGACAACACGTCGAGACGCTCAGAAGCCCAGGTCGATTGTATCCTATACTTGTCTTTATATTTACTTGTACCCATATTTGGTCAGCGTACCCAAGAGAAAAGTGATGCGATGTCAAAAGCTTCTAGTATTGAACCATCTGGAGGAGACAGCATATGGTGCATTTTTCCTACCCAACGTTCAACGGTTCGTCGTTCAAATTCTCCTTCTCCTTGACTCCGCATCGCGGAGCCATATTTCGGGTCACATGACAGTGGAACCCGTAACCCGTGCAGACTCGGGCTTAAAGTTCTAGTTGGTTTGGGAATCTGTTGTGTACATGTCCGTTCGCACTTCCATGTGTAATTTGAGGTTGGCCACCTGTGCCAACTGCTCGCGAAACAGCGAAGAACTTGGTCTTTGAAGTCTGGGGGCTTGAAAGCCCGCAACGCAAACAAGGTCACTCTGTTGTTTTGTACAGCGTCAGAATGTTTTACCATTTTTCAGCGTCAAGCCATGTTCCTGTCAATGAGACGCCGTCGCTCCCTGGTGCGTGCGGATGAATGGTGTTTTCCCCCTCTCCATCTTGAATTTGGACAAGAGGGGCCTGGGGGCCTGGATCGCCCTGATCCGGAGTCCGCACGAAATCTAGGACCGGAAGTGGAAGCGTATAGATTGTTTTGCAGGCAGTATAACTTGGTGCTCCAGATGCAACTCATATGGATGACATTGACGCGCGACACCGCCCCGTCCCTGGCATCGTGGAATTACCGTGAAATTTATCTGTTCCGTCCCATTTCCGCTTGTCTCAGCTCAAGTTGTTTCGGGCTACGTTACTGAATGCACAACGGCATTACAGACAATGGTGTCAACCATCGATTCAAATGACCCCTGCGAGGGCGCCGAGGCTTGTGCATGCCGCAAAGGGTCCAGGACCTCCACGGGTAGGGTATGTCTGTCAGCCAGTTGGCGACCGCATATAAGACAGGCCAACTTATGGGTAGTTCTACATCGCATTGTATCGCGACTGTGCTCATCATAGCTTCTTCTGAAATCCTCCACTTCACACACTCTTCCTTTCTCAACACTCCAACTATCACACTCCTTTCGTTTGACATAGAAATGTCTGCTATAGCTCACTGCAACCTGGCGGCTCCAGTTAACTGCACTCCAGTTGTTCCGGTTACCTGTGCCCCTGAGCTTTGGATCACTTATCATCAGGCCTCGCGCTCGAACAAGCAGGTGACGGCCCAACTCATCGACTGCGGTGATGGGACGAGTTTGTACGACCTGGAGGATGTCCTCGACCACGTCTTCCAGCAGGGATTCGTGGATGCAAAATGGCGCAGTGTCGCGTGGTGGGAGGACTGCACCAGTGCACGTCTCAAAACAAGCAACAGCATTCAGGACCTGCTTGCGCGCGGTGCTGGTAGCACCCCCGAAACCTCCCTTCACCTAGTCATCGGTATGTTGGGTTACCATCTTACTAACTCGATAATGTTGTAAACTGATATGTGGATCAGCGGATATCCCACTGGCTCTCTGGGTGCACTACGAATATGTGCACGCTGGCCATCAGCACACCGCAACCCAACGTATCCGCCTCGATTTGCCCCACGTCAAGTGTGAACGCTTGGCGCATATCACAAACCATATCTTCACCAAGGGTTACCTTCCGAGCAAGGCACGTCCTCTGGTGTGCTGGAAGGGCGCATGCGGGAAGGTGATCGATGAGTGTACCAAAGTCGAGGATGTGCTTTCTTGGGGCGAGGGTCTCTGCGAAGGAAAGCCCCTGCGCCTCGTTATTGGTGAGTCCTTCAGAGTCTGGTATCCGACTTGCAAATACTAACAGCCATATTTTAAGACTTGTAAGGATCTCCGTAATAAGTACGTGAAAATGTGTTTAGGACTTTTGGCGTGGCCTTCCTTCGAAAACTCTCCTTAAATCGCTAAATGAGCTCTGCGAGCTAAGACCTTTCTTTTCTCTCCCAGTTTCATCACAATTAGAATTAGAATCGCGGCGTTTCTTACCTTGATTTATAACTCCGATCAACTGCGTGCTTTGTTGGTGTACATACATACTGCTCCTTAGCATTCATGTTGGTCTCAGAACAATAGAACGAGGCCAAGACACGTTTCTCAAATTACCCTGCCAAGTGGATAACTGCTTTACCGCGTACACATCTAATTTAAGGAGCGTCCCTTCTGACAAGGTTTTTATGTACCTGAGTTTTAAATTTTGAAATGGAAAGACTGATATTGGAAATTTAATTAATATCAAGTTAGCAAGTCCGCCCGAGTCACGACAAAGTCGCTACAAATTCGGATCAAGATCAATACCCCTCAGTCCACAGACTAGACTGTTATCGAGTTGCTGGATCAAATGTCTCGGGGTCTGTGCCTCAAAATCTATGGGCATTCGGTAGCACAGTGATGAACAATGCAATCTCCGCCAATCACACACATCACTCATCGATGAGACTCCGACAAGCGACCAAAGCGCGGGCTGAGCGTTAAGACACCTGCTTCCATGTGGTGCAACCACCTATGCGCACCGTACTATCTTAGAATCTGCGTGAATTACGATTACACTAGGCGGCAACCAACGACAGGTACAGAGACTCGGAAACGCCTCATGAACACTATGACAAGTGACGCTTGAGCCCGGTCGACGTCGTGCCAGCGCGGCCGCGCCTGCGTGCGCGTCATCGAGAACAGCGCAGGGCGTTGTATAACACACATGGAGTGCGGTGTAGGATAATGGGCGCGAGCCCGTTGTGCTTTGTGCTTTGTAGTCATCCTGAGGAGCGATGTGCGCATAAAACTCGCTAAAGGCCAACTACAAATGATATCGTGGAGACCATATAACACCCCGGAAATCTAATTCGGTATTGGAAGAGCAGACGTGACTCGTGATGCATGGATGTTACTGTAGGTACGAACGAATTCCGATTGTATTTCGACCGATGACATCCATGTAGACTAATAAAAGTGAAGTGGTGGACGAGGCATAGCGGGCATTTCCCGCACAACCCCACTTCCGAGTCATCGAGGAGATCGAGGCGCTACTTGAGCGAGACAGTCCCGTGTGCCAAAAGAACAACTCCGAATGGCATAGGATAGCCGACAGGCAGTGCGGCAGACGCCTTACGAGATGATCTACAGTCGACACCCTCTTAAGGCATACCCCTCCGTCACGGCCCAGGGGTATGCCTTAAGAGGGTGTCGACTGTGTCTAGGCATGTACTGTATCAGTGAGACTGAAGCGACGGGCCTGTCACAGGATTCAGTATTGTCACGGACTAGCTCAGCAACGTTCACAGGTCAAAAGTCCGTTGATCCGCGCCCATTGAACTGTCATGCCCCTCGCTCAAGCGGCTTATACAGTCGGCCGGCAAATCGCCATGTTATCGTAGCTCAAAATCCACAAGCCAACCCAAGTTGGGACTAGCGATTCATATCATCCTCATTGATATGCGGGCAGAGGAGTAGGTTCAACTTAGATCCTTCAGGACAACGCTGAGCATTGCGCCTCAGCATGATCACAATCCGGATCGTTCGAATAAGCCAGTACATATTCGCGGTGAACTTAATTGACGTATTCGGGGTCGGGGGACAATCATGTATATATATACACTATGATCGAAACTGTGTAGACGTAATCCTGCATGCTACCGTAATTGACAGACGCACCAACGCTCACACACCAACTTGAAGGCGCCATTCCAAAGGTGCCACTCCACTTCCGACCTCCAGCCCTAACTCCGATTCGCCGGTACTGTATTGCCCACTGGCAATGCTCTACCTTTATTTCGGTCGACACAAAAATGAGGCCGAGGGTAGCGCCACTGGCTTGAAAGGTATGACGGGATCTAGACTGCCTGTAATTCCCAAGGCACCTAGAAAACCGTGAGGCACAGCCACGGTAGTGACTGAATTACCATGCAGTACACTGACACTGTGTTTCATACAGTACTGGTGACCATTTCGCATTTCGCCGCTGCAGTTGACTCTTGTCAACATAGGAATGTAGAATGTAAGTTGTCTCAATCTGTATCTTCAAGTTCCCACTGGCAGAGGCACATGAGGTCTTTCGAAGTCCAATATCTAAAAGAAACATCAGATGCTCTGGAAACCTGTCATTTGATGCATGTTCCCAGCGTTATGACCCACGGGACACTTGAAGTCAAATCAGGAAAACATCGAGATTTAATTCACTCTTATTGACACTTTTTGCGCACGTTGGCACAGGCGCCTCGCCTGCAGCTCGGCTGACGGGCAGCCCAGCGCTCAGCGCATGACGTCCGAGTTGGCACAGCCGAAATTCGCGGTCACATGCTGACCTGCAACAATGACGCGAAGATAAATCAGAAGATGCGTAAAGAAAATCACTCCAAGGATTAAACCTGGACTAAACCGTTTCTGGACTCTGGGTTACGGCCTTACGCCACCACAGTACGCAGGTACAGTGCCAGCCAACGGAAAGGAGAAATGTTCATAGGACCCCATCGGAAAGGAACCTGGACATAGAGCTTTAGGATTGGGCCTTGAAGGCTCATAACGGTAACTGGGATGGTGGTAGTGGATTATTTTGTTTGTGATCTGTCTCTACTGTGCTTCGGAGTGTCTCATCAGTGGATACCAACGAACAAAAATGGTCCTTCGTGTTCTCAAGTTCTTCAAGATATACTCAGAGCTATGCCTAATGCAGTTGGGTTTGACAGCAGGAGATTTTGGTTTTCCGTTTCCCCCATTTCTGCCCGTCTCAATTCGGGCTCAGCAAAGTTTATACTGATGGTGGCAGGCACCAGCGACATATTACATACATGCCATCTTTCGAAGTCTTGGAAGCTGCCAGTGCAAGGGGTTGTAGAATTCTCAATCGACCTCGACAATAACACATCTCAGTCGCCCCATGGCTATAAAAGATGCACCAACTTGCTAACTCTTTCCACATCGCCTCGCGGTGCATCTTTTCTACCACCATAGAGTCTCCAAACTTTTCTGTCTCTAGTTTCTCATCTCTTCCTTCTACCCCATCCACAACTCTCCACTCTCTCGACACAAATATGTGCACTTCAACCCAATGCAATTTAGTCGCTCCGACCCACCATGGTCACGGTGGTTCCGTTGTTCCAGCTCACTCCAACCTGGTTACTGCAACCCATTGCAATCCGGTTGCCCCAACCCATAACCATTGCAACCCGGCCCCGACTCATGCCCATTGCAATCCGACTCCCGTAACCCACTGCAACCCGGTTGCACCAATTCACTGCTCTCCGGATGATGGCGATCATGGCACTCCTGAGCTTTGGATCGTCTACCACCATGCGTCACGCTCACACAAGCAAGTAACTGCCCAGCTCATCGACTGTGGCGACGGGACGAACCTGTATGACTTGGAGGACGTCCTCGATCACATCTTCCAACAGGGATTCGTTGACGCGAAGTGGCGTTCTGTCGTCTGGTGGGAGGACTGCACTTCCATTCGTCTCAAGACTTGCGAGACCGTGCAAGACTTGATTGCACGCGGTGCCGGCCACACCCCTGAGACTGCACTGCACCTCGTCATCGGTATGCTGCGTTTCCTTTGTTAGACAATCTGCTAGGGCTAATACGAATACGAATGTAGCGGATATTCCCCTGGCCCTTTGGGTACATTACGAATATGTGCATGCTGGGCATCACCACACCGCAACTCAGCGTATCCGCCTCGATTTGCCCCACGCTAAGTGTGAGCGCCTGGCGCATATTACCAACCATATCTTCACCAAGGGTTATCTTCCGAGCAAGGCGCGTCCTTTGGTGTGCTGGAAGGGCTCATGCGGCAAGGTGATCGATGAGTGTACCAAAGTCGAGGATGTGTTTTCTTGGGGTGAGGGTCTTTGCGAGGGAAGGCCCCTGCGTCTCGTTATAGGTGGGTTCTTTAAAGATGGTCCAATGACATGTAGATGCTGACGAAGGGATAAGACTTGTGAAAACTCCCCGAAACAAGTATGCAATATGCAAGAATCGAGACTGGGGTTGATTGTATGGTGATACTTAGGAAAAGCGGCGGAGCTTTCCAAATGGTGGTTTTTGTTTGAGGAACCGAGATATATTTGTTCGGATTCGTGTCTGTTATTCAGAATCACAGAATTTGTGTTCCGTTATGCGTTAGGCTTTTATGTGTGCTCATGACTATCCTCTTTTTTTTACTGTCCTCGACCTCGTTGGTGTGCATGGCTTTGAGTCCACGCGATGAGGGCACATTTGTAGAGTGAACGAGTTAGGGTGCGTTTTCGAGATCCTTATGTCCACCGGAAGTTGGACAGGTGGTTAAACAAATACGGCAGGATAATTTTTAATTTGGCCGTAAGGTAGATCAAAAAATCTTCGCCCTGGGTGGGATGTTGACCCATGGCTCAGGGTCATCACGCAGGACGTTCCACGAGCGGGCGCAGCGCAGCATGAAAGTAGCCAAAAGTGCGCAAGTAAGGTTTGGTCATGTGCTGCGAGTGGCCACTATAGCTAGATGGTGCATGTAAGTGTTGAGTGTGCAACCAACGCCCCCCAAAGCGCGCCATCGCCGCCATAGGCATGTCCTGTAGGGTCGGATCTGGGTCCACGGTCAAGCGCGTGGTTCAGCATGGTCCATGTCCTAAGTATGCATGTTAAAGAATGTCAATGTGGTGCCCGCTCGAGTCTGCCTGGTCTGGGAAGTGGGAAGATGGCAGCAGCACGTGATGATAAGATACGGGTCGGGTCTGCATTGCATCATTTCAATTTCACCGCATACACGGGCACACGGGCGGTGCCTCCCTACTCGGTGCCTCCCAACTCGAGACCGCCTCGGGCCGATCCTAAGCAGATCCTCACTTCCATCACCTCTACCAACTAGTCAGATTTTCCTTAACACCATGTCCCAGATCCAAGCGACGGCTTCGTCTTCTTCCAATTTCCAATCTATTTTCAATGCCGCCCTGAAGGCATACGAGAAGAAGACAAAGAAAGACCTCCTCGCTCATCCTCTCGCCGCCAGATTACAGAACTGCGACACTATTTCTGGCATTTTTGCTGTTCTTCAAGACCAAGTCCAACAGTTCGATCAGCGCCGGAGAGGCGATGAAAGATTTACAAAGTGGCTTAACCCAACTATAACCGTCCTCCTCGCATTCTCTTCCACTCTCGGCGAGGGTGTCGGTCTGGTAGATCTCAAGTAGCCATTTCTCCATGATCCTTGTTTTGATGTCTATTTCAGGTATTCTCTCCTGCAAAGGTCATCTTTGCTGGGATTGGTGTTCTCCTCTTGGTGAACATCTCCCTTTATCCTTTTATGCGGGCCATTGTGACGCCCAGCTTATTTAGGCGGCGAAGGACGCCGATGCGAGCCAGGATATGCTCATCGACCTTTTTGAACAGGTCGAACATTTCTTCAAACGGCTCGAATCTTATGCCCAAATGCGATCAACCCAGGCAATGACAGACATCATTATTAAGGTTATGGTGGAAGTTCTCTGTATTCTTGCCCTTGCAACAAAGGAAGTTAAACAAGGTCGAGCGAGTGAGCCAATTGGCCCGTCCAGCTACATGTCGTGGTGGGCTGATTTTGTTTAGAAATGTATGTGAAGAAATTAGTGGGGAGGAACGACATCGGAGATGCGCTGAATCGTCTGGACAAGCTTACTCGGGTGGAGGCTTGGATGGCCATAACGGAAAATTTGAAGATCGCGCACAATATCGAGGACAAAGTAGAGGAGGTGATTGGGGGTAAGCAAAACTTCTTATGTTCTCTTCATGGATTTCTCCCTAATATGGACTAGATGGTAGAGACACAAAGCAAATTATTCAACAAACAGCAGAAGAGACTAAAGTAATCATGCAACGAACTGCAAATGACATAGGCGAAGTGAAGCGTTCGTCATCACTTTACCTCACTGCAATATTTTGGCTTAAATGTACTTATAGGCAAGCAGTTGCGACAGGAACATCGGAAGTGGCTTTCTCCGCCCGACCCATCGACGAATCACAATATCGCTCGTAGCTCTCACCACGAGGGAACCGCTGCGTGGTTCTTCCAAGGCAGTATCTTTGAAAAGTGGAAGTCGACTCCTTCGCTCTTATGGATTCACGGAAAACGTACGTTTTTCTTATCCCTTGCCGTTACCTTCTTCATAAAATTCTGTCTCCCAGCGGGCTCTGGCAAGAGTATTCTCTGGTTCGTTTTTTTTTGACCTATGCCGTGGATTGACTGAAATCACTTTTCAGCTCTGCAATAATCCAAAATATCATGGCGCTGCGCGACGCTGCATTGGCATCTGTTGCTTATTATTATTTCGACTTCCGTGATGAAGATAAGAAAAACCGTCGCAACCTACTCCGTTCACTTCTCTTCCAGCTTTCTTCTCAATCCGATTCTTATTGCGATATCCTTTCCCGGTTTTATTCAGCGCACAACGATGGCGCACAAGAACCCAGTGATGATACCCTAACAAAATGCTTGGAAGAAGTACTTTCACACCCTGCCCAAGCCTTCATCTACCTTATTGTGGACGCCATCGACGAGTGTCCAAACAATTCTGGCATGCCATCTTCACGAGAGCAGGTCCTTGATCTCATTAAGGACCTTGTTGGCTTGCATCTCCCAAATCTCCGTGTCTGTGTGACAAGTCGTCCCGAGATCGACATACGAGCCGTCCTTGAACCGCTGACATCCCTTCGTGTCTCCCTTCATAATCAAAACGGCCAGAAGGAAGACATTATTAATTATGTCAGTTCTGTCGTCCACTCGGATGCAAAAATGCGGAGATGGCGGGAGGAGGATAAGAGCCTGGTTGTCGAGACGCTCTCGGAGAGGGCTGATGGGATGTAAGTATATTACTTTCCGCACCCATGCTATCTGCTTATGTCTTGATAGGTTCCGGTGGGTATATTGCCAACTGGAAACGTTGCGTCACTGTCTCCCGCCAAGTGTGCGGGGAATCCTTGAGGAATTACCCGAAACACTAGATGAGACATACGAGCGTGTCTTGAGGGAGATCAACAGGACGAATCGAGAACATGCTCATCGTCTTCTTCAATGTCTTACGGTTGCGATTCGGCCACTCCGTGTTGAAGAACTTGCAGAGGTCCTTGCTGTTGACTTCGATGCGGCACGACGGGAGGGAATTCCGAAGCTAAACCCAGATTGGCGATGGGAGGATCAACACCAAGCCGTTCTCTCCACATGTTCGAGTTTGATCGCCATTGTCGACGATGGTGATTTTCAATTCGTGCAATTCTCCCATTTTTCCGTGAAGGAATTTCTCACTTCGGAACGTCTTGCGAGCTCAAGTGGAGATATCTCGCGATATCATATTCTTCTCGAACCGGCCCACACGATCCTTATACAGGCCTGTCTGGGTGTGCTGCTTTGTTTGGACGGTCGTGTTGATAAGGCTGATGCCCGGCGCATTCCCCTTGTCGAGTACGCTGCCCAACACTGGGTCGATCATGCCCAGTTCGGAAATGCGTCATCAGATATACGAGTCGCGATGGAATATTTCTTTGATGCAAACAAACCACACTGGGAATCTTGGCTCGAGGTTCACGACATGGACAAGCCCTGGTACAATTTCATGGGAGCTACTTACCAATGTCGAAGTCGGGCAACCCCCTTATATTACGCTGCGCTGTGGGGGTTCTATGATCTGGTGGAACACCTCGTTGCTAAACGCCCACAGGATGTGAACGCTGCGGGTGGGTACAGGAAGACTCCGCTAGCCGGGGCATTGCATGAAGGACAGTTCCTGGTTGCACAATTACTTTATCAGCACGGTGCGGACATCCACGTTCAGGGCGATTTCCGGAACCGCACTCTATTACATGCATCATCCATTGATGGTCTGGTTGACGTTGTGCGGTGGCTACTTGATCGTGGCGCGGATGTGGATGCTCAGCAGACTGATTACTGGACTCCACTGCACCTTGCAGCCTCAGAGTGCCATGTCGAAGTTGCTCGGGCACTCCTCAAGCACAACAGCGATGTCAATATCAAAAATGACGATGGAAGACGTGGATTACACATCGTATGGGAGTCTTATACCATAAATCAGTTCGACTTCATACAGTTATTGCTGGAGCATGGCGCAGATGCAAACGCACGGGATAATGAGGGAGCAACTCCACTGCATGTGTCGATATCTTGGGGACAGAAAACTCCAGTAGGGGTCATACGCTTGCTACTCGAGTATGGTGCGAATATAGATGCGGAGAATAACGAGGGCCGGACAGCAATTCAAATTGCGTTGGAGAACAAGTATCCTGAGGTAGTGGAATTCTTACTAGAACACGGTGCCAAGCAACTACAAGGCCCAAGAACTCCGAGCACCCCTTTACGGGTATGTTAAAAAGGCCAATTCTACTGTATTGATGACTGATGGTTTCACATTGAAGGCGATGGTGGACTCCCTGAGTGAGCAAAGTGAGGAAGACGATTAGGGGATAGGAACCCGAGAGCTCATCGCAAAAAGTGATTTGACAGAGTTGACTAGCTGGCCTTAAAGGTTTTGGGTGTCATGCTGTGTATTCTTGGCTCTGGATTTCACGTTGCAGAATATCTCTATTATTTTGAAGAGCGCTATAAAGTACGGAATGCGACGCGTGTTTGTCCCAGCACCAGATCAAGCCAAGAACAAAGGCAGAAAGGCCTTCTCGCCTCGGAGGTCGTCATCAGTCATGATTATCAGTGACGATGATTTGTATCATTGATGAGGTTGTACATGTGGGAATGGGCTAAGAATTTAAAGCATTAGATCTTGCTTCCCAAACGCTACATTATTTGATCGAACGAACGACACTAGTAGTTGTAGCCGCTGTAACCTGAGCAGAGCTGAATGTACCGCGACTGGTCCACTGGTCCACTTTCCACTGCTTAGTTACTTTTAACAAGCTGAACGAGAATACGTACGTAATCCCATGTTAAGCCCCTGTCGTGCTCAATTGCTACGAACTTGGGAGTACGTTGTGCTGTGGAGTCCCTCACATAACTCCCTGGACCAGTGTCTCTTCAACTCCTGCCACCACGTTATTTTCTCGGCCATTTCCTCAGCTGTTCTCTCAATTCCACCGATGACGACATGTTTATGGACGATCACAATTGGTGGATTGGATAGGCAAATCCCATAGCGGACACGTCACTAAAGAAGGGAACCTGGGGAATGCAGCAACTAAGGCGATACAGAGTGCTTCAAAAGCACCACGTCATCCAATGCATCGACGCAATGATCGTCCGAGTTTCCGTGTGATGCGCCCACGGCACTGAACGTGGATCTGTGCGCAGAAATTGAAGACGCGCACTGGCAGCGCTGTCGCCACCGGTGTGATTTACCTTTCCCGATTCTGCCTTAGTCTCTGGGCGACACAGCGATCACGGGAAGTACTCAGACACCCATTTTGTCCAGGCGGCTTTCGTTTCTTGGATTCTAAATGGAGGAAGGATAATGGTGTCGATAAACAGTAAACCCAAAGCGCAAGCTGGCAATAACGATACCACAGGAGATGGGGGAGGAGAGAAAATCTTTGTGTAACCATAACCGTCACATGGAGGATCCGGAGGAAACTTGCATCTCATAGCTGCAACATATAGGAAGTCTTCGCGCAATGGGCCACAATATAACTGCTGTTCCGATTGCAACTGCCATCTACTATAGTCGGTGCACAATAAGAAGACGCTGCCAATCCTAGGTACAGTCACGCCGCCTGTGACATTTCAGGGAGTACATTGTTTAATTGATTCGCGTTGAGGGACCAATAATAAGGATGCATCGTGCGACGCGACTCGCGTGGCTAAGGTGCGCACCTGCGCGCAGTGGCAGTGCAAAGACCGATGAGTCAGTTGTTTGTGCATGTGCATATTATATGGGGTACGTATCAATGATCGTAGGTTCTTCATTGTGTCATTGTGTACCGTACCGTAGGATGGTAATGTGTTGGTGCCCACAAATACGAGGAGTGTCGTTCGCGATGGTGTAGGCGACGTACCGGATCAGACAGCTGAGAGCACCTGTCAAACCAAGGACCCGCGTAAATTAAAGCCATACATCAGACACTGAAGGTGGCCGGTGATTATTGGTATCAACAACGTTGCAATTACCGTCGTCAATACCTAAGTTTAATTTTCTGATAAAAAAGTGGGTTTAAGATTCCCCGCTTTAGAAAGATAAATTACTGCGATACCAATGATTTCAAACTTGTTGCTACGCACCGACAGATTTCTCACGATCAACAGCAAGGTGTATCACAGCACCACAGGTGTTCGCTGACAACCGTACGGCGATGCTGTGTACAGTAATAGCAACGCTTGCCTCTGTCCTGATTTGCTAGGGCAAGCCCACGCACTTCACGTTACCATCAGCAAAATGCTTGATTGATTGGTTGACTGATTAATTGAAGCCAGTAAGTTCCCTTAGGGGACAGGAGCGTCGACGATCCTTTCTCATGCTATTTATCATCAGTCATCGATCACCGCCAGTCTTGCTAGGGCCGGCTATGCAGTGTTGGCGAGAGTGCGAGTGCGAGTGCGCTACTGTGATGAGGCATACAGCGCCGGCACGGGGCCGGCAACTCAACTTGCTGATCGTGTGAGGAATACCTTTATTCTACTTTCCCGTTAACGGCGACGTGTGAGCCATCAAGATAATGTCAGGTCCAGTACATAAGGTCAGGTACATGCAATTTTTTCACCCATCCGTTCAAACGCCTCCCCCATCCACCAAAACACCATCTCGTATCTCGTGGTTCTGTAGTTCAGCTTGGCAATGCTCGTCTTTACCTTTGTGAACAGCGGGAACACGGGCGGTTATTTCATCGCATCAAACAAGGTCTCGATGGGATGGTGAGTAAGGTCGCTTGTCCTTCAACATCTAGTCAAAAAAACACGGCGTAGGAGGGGTCTCCCTCATGATTTGGCCCGTGAGATACAGGATGCACAACAAAAGGGCGAGGAAGTGGAGGAAGCGTCCATCGGACTTGACGGCGATTGGTTCCTCCGTACCGACCGGCGGCATGGTGCGTGAACATGCCCCCATGTTTCAGTCAATTCGTCTGCCCCTCACTTACGCCATGCCGCAGCGTGCAAAACACAACATGACCAAGTGGGCGCTGTTTCCAACGTGGAACTTTTCGTAGACCTCGCCAAAAAAGGTGGTCTGGACCTGGCGCACTACGCTATCCAATTCTTCACCTTCGTGCCGGATCCGACAGGTTATGTCACAGTATTGCACAAGGTGGACCGCTCGCAGACCCGCTGCGCATGGCACAACGTTCCACGGAAACTCGATGAGCTTCTGGAACGCGAGGGACCTAAAGGCGTCCGCCATGTGGCTGTAGGTGTGAATGGTTCATATGTAGTGATACTGAACAGTGGGGTCGTATGGTGGTACGCGGTCCCCGAACAGCTGAGCCGACTATTGGACAATGCGGGGAAGGCGGGTCGTGGAGTCGTGGTAAGTGTCGTTGCTTTTACCAGACGGACCAGGAGCGTTCTTTTTGTTGATCTGCCTCTGTCAGACTGCTGCGCTCTCCCTCATCTCACCCGGCTGGTTTTTCGTCGAGTTCGCTGATGGCGTTACGGAATGCGCCGTTCCCCTAGATTGGCGTAACTCCATCAACGGTTACACTGCTCTAGCTGCGAACAGTAAACGGCCCGAGATATCCACCTCTTACAACTCAATTCCACACCCACCACACCCTCCACAGCCTGGACAATATGGATCCTTTAGCCCCACCAGTCCACATAGCCCTAGCACCAGTCACTCTCCTTTCACATCAAGCCCGTATCATACTCCTTCGTTCCCTGGGGCACCGCAGCTCACGTCTACCAGCCCGCGGCCACCTATGCACAGCAGTCCTCCTCCACCTGTGTACAACAGCCACCTACCATCCGCGTTCAATAACCCGTCACCACCCACGTTCAATAACCCGTCACCATCCACGTTCAATAACCCGTCACCACCCACGTTCAGTAGCCCACCGCCACCCACGTTCAGCAATCAACCACCACCCGCGTTCAGCAGCCCGCAACCGCCTACGTCTCCTAACCCGCAGTCCATCTACAATATCATACATAACGCGATGCAACAGTCGCAGTCGCAGTCGCAGTCGCAGTCGCAGTCGCAGTCGCAGTCGCAGTCACAGTCGCAACCCGCGCCCCAGCAGAATAACGCCAATATGGTTAATTTACTGGGCGGGGCTCTCAAAGTCGCAGGCGCTGTCTTAAAACCCATGCTCACAAATAACAATGACCTGGGAACGGGGCTCACAAATAATAATGATTTGGTAACGGGGCTCATAAATAACAATGATCTAGTAACGGGACTCATAAATAACAATGATCTGGTCACGGGGCTCATGAATAACTGATGGGTTGGTCTCTTCTATCAGTGTGGGGGTTGTTCACTGCATGAAATATGTTTTTTTAGAACATTGGAGCAAAAGCCTCTCAGTCGAAAAGCTCGCAGGCCCGCATCTGGCTCATACCTTGATGCACGCGTCGTTGTGTGTTATGTTGTGTTACTGTCACCTATGCTGTCTCATGGCCATCCTCCATCATTATGTTTTCTAAAATTTCTTCTTCACGGTCCGTCATATGCAAATTACTGACAGCGTTATTTTGGCTGCGGTTGCGGTTTACCACTTATTGGCTCTCTTCTAACTACATACCCCTGTGCGGACAATCGCCCCCCCTCCCAATAAAAGGACCAACTCATTTTTGACTTACAGGTTGTTACGTATGTCTATTATTCAGGTTACTAGTCGTCACATGTAGTATACCCGTCTCATAACGAAAATCGAAGAGTTGAAGGCCTCTGCATCGTTCCGTTCGTAGTGGGCCTTTGCCAACGTCTCCTCTCATCATCCTTCCTACTATCACTGGTATGCTACACCTCTTAGGAGGCTGCAAAACTAATGTCAGCAATATCGAGTACAAATAGCAGTATAAACAATTAGGTTAGTATCAAAGATAGCGAATCACGGAATCACGGATAAGGATGCACATTGTCAAAGAGAACGTGTTGGACGGCCATGACATTCCTCCACCGCGATCACGAATTCGAAGTGCCTTGCAAGCCGTCAAGATGTGGTTTCACTGCCTTGCCCCTGGAACTTGTGCCCATCAAACATGCTTTTTCACGCCCAAGACGTTCTTTGGTTTTCACATAAAAAGCACTCACAAAAAAGGCTTACCGCGTCAGGGGGGATCTTAGGCACTAGGCACCCTGCCTTCCTCAACACTATAGTTGGCGTATCCGATCTTCGGTTAATTGACTATCGGCATAGGCTGGATATTTTACCATCATCGCCGGCCGTACGGTACCACTACAGTCGCGGCGCTTCTTAGCTTGTTGGGCTGGGCTGTGTACAAAGTACTGTTTTCAGGTCTACAGGTGGCCAGTTTCAGGTACGATTACGTACAGTATGAATTTGCGATAGACGTTCGAACTGGGATTTTATTCATTCAGACAAACCACAAGGAAGACCGAGACAGGGGCTTCTACTCGATGTCTGCAGTACTGTAGTTGGTTTGAGCGCCCTGGCATTGGCACACTGCCGCACGTGGGAAATTTCCTTGTTCCTGAAGAAGGAGCTGGTCGAAACATATCATACTCTTGAAACATTAAGCAGCCTCTTTGGGTGTGCCCACACTTGTACACCTCTCTAAAGCCATTTTACCCGCCCTGGAACCTCAACTTTGTTTTTGTGCCTCCGCCTGGCCGTCCGAGCTCGCATGGCGTGTAAATCCCAATGATCGGGGTACCTGTAGTGGCGTCAGCTGACGCTCGACGGCGGTGCCACACAAAATGAGGCCCTGATTGGTCACAGCTGGATATCGATGGGCTACACCAGCCAGTCTTTGAGGCAGCTTCACACTTGACCTTTCCTTTCAAACCTGGGGAACAACCATAACCTCTCAACTACTGATGCGCTGCGATTTGACCTATGGACAATCCAGAAGCAGACTTGATCTTCCCCGTATTCTTTGGTATATCTTAGGGGAGCGGGAGTCGTGTCTACAGTCTACAGCTCCAAGAAGTTGTAGGCATCAAAGTTTTTCCGAATCCGTTCCCCGCAAGGAGCCTTATCATGCCACCCAATCGTATAGGTTAGCGGATTGGTCCTCCTTGGCGGAGTCCCTGCCCCCGGATTGGGGGCATCTCCCTGGCCTCGACTGGGACGCATGGATGTGACGGCATCAGTGTTCATAAGCACTTCTGGACTCCCATATAATCCACATACATGCGTGGCTCACCACGTTCCCCTCATTTCCCTGCTTTTCTCCTAACAGGATCGAAAGGTTCACCATGATCATACTCGCTACCGCTACCACTACCAGTCCAAGCCAGGGTGCAGTCACACTCGCCTCTATCCTACGTGTCGTATCTATTGCAATCGCTGCTTATGAGTGCGGTCAATTGCCTGTTGCGTCCCACCATTTCTCACTGTGCCTCATTCTGCCAGCTACGTCGTCACGCTTCCCTCGGAATTTCGGTGGTATTCTTATCATAAAAAGAGGTAAGGAGGTCAATGAGAATTTGGAAAGATAAGATTGAGCCTAGAATATATTGGATAGGATGGGCGTGATATTATTCATCCTTATTCGGTATGGCGTTTTCAACTTTGTCTCTTGCAACATGAACTCACTGGTTCTGTAGGTACTCGAGCATAGTCCTCATCGTCGTCAGTAACGTGGGATTCTTCCACAAAGGTTTCACGTCAAAATCCTGCAGCCACTACTACTATTTCGCTCCTATATTCAAAGGTTAGCACCGCTACTCCACGTCTTTTTAGGCGTTCAGAGTTGAGTAATTCCGCAGTGATACAAGTAATGGTATCGCAGGCAATACTAGGAATTCGGTAAGTCTTGGTTGCATGTAACCTCCAGCGTGAAGTCTGACCATGAGTTCCAGAACAGGGAGTATTTCCTTACGCAATGTCTGGGTATGCCGGACCCTTTTTTTTGCGTATTTTGTGGCAGTATCTGTTCGTTGTCACCCTTCCTCATCTGAGGAATTTAACTTTGACATACGAGCGCAGTCCCAGTGGTACTCCAATCTCGTCCATCTAACCCGTAAGTTATGACTTATTTCCACCGACATTATTTACATATTGAAACTATACAACCCAGCTGTAATGCAACATGTGAGAGCAAAGCTTATTGGTTTCACGGGAGATGTATTGAATGTTGCGTGGCTCTGCCTCTGATCAGGGAAAGTGCGTGTAGATCCCCCTCACTCCATCTGATCTTCCTGAAAAAGGACTTTAGTTGCGTGGCCGTGAATCTTCATCCAAAACAAGTCGTTTCTACATGGTCCTTCTACCTGGCGGCCATGTTGTTCGATTGTCTCGCACTCTCGATTTCAACTTTCTGCCTTCTCAAGATGAGGAAGGCAGGAATGCCCGTGTAAGCCGTCTCTTTAAAGGCACAGAATCAACTCTGACCGTTCGCAGTGCCGGGCGGCTTGTGAAGATGTAAGCCATTTCCGAACTAGTAGCTATCTGAGGTCTTATCACGCAACAAGATTGTTATATGATGGTTTAGGATACTTCGTTGGACTTACAGGCACGCCTTTCTTTAAGCCAGTTATCACTAATTAACCTCTTATCCTGCAGCCGTGAACACGATGAACCTCTTGTTTAATCTGGTTCTTAAGCATTCCATCCAATCATCCGGGTATTTTTCTTATTTCCCAGGGCCATCGCCGGGAGCCTGATCGTACTATCCTACCTAGTGCATCGCTTGGATATGCAGTTACATGGATTATGAGTCAACGCATTCTCATTCACCCACGTGGTACGTACCCAGTATGCCCATGCCCAAATCTGGCCTATTGACGAAGTCGAATGATTAGAGGCTAGTGCGGAACGGACCGTGGTCATTCCACCGCAGTTTTCAATGTGGAGTGTCTTTCTGCCCTCTATACTCTCTGGAAGAGATACCCAGGAAAGCCGCACGGTGGCGGCCAACCGAGCTCGATCATCAAGCTCGCAAGACGATTTTGTTAATACGCCGAGCAATCACTATCTTCTTCAAGCGCCTGTAGGAACGTCTAATAGTCATAATCACTAAATGGGATGGGAAGATTGCGATTGTATCGAAGGAAATGTCTACGTCTACGTCGACGACCACGACTTGTAAATTTATTAATCCTTCGTTCATGTCATGTGAGAATACGAAAGGCTTGGCGTGGGAATCGAGAAACAAGTCAGTCTAAGCTAAGCCTGAGGTGCGTATGCTGCAGTGCTGCAACATCGCGGACAACGGACAAGTCAAACAGCGTCGAGGTGTGCTCTCAGGCTCTCGTCAAGGTTACCAGAGGTCAACGAGTATCGTTTGTCTTGGGTTTGATTATCAACAGACGCGGGCCAAGCGGGCCAAGAGTTGCCAAGACTAAGAGAGAGGCACCTGCGAGGCGAATGAACAACTCGACGACTACGACGACCCACCATGAGTCTGTCTGGTGACCCTCCCCTCGACGTTAATCCTCTTGCTGACCCCGTTTTCTGCAGCGGTTACACTTCCGACCCTTATCTTTCCTTTCGTCCTATATTTGCCCGCTCTCTCCCAATTCAAATTCTCTTCACCGGCGTTACTCTCACTCTCGTCATTATTCTTCTCGTCCAGCTTACCTTTACTTCTCCCTATCATGTTCGCCTTGCAAGGGTCAACTTTATCCTTCAGATATCTGCCGCGGTTGCCGTGCTTGTCTGGGAGATCGCTTCTCTTACTATCATCCTCAGCCAAACAAGGCAACAAAGCCACGACTGGCCGTTCATGCTCGAGTATGTCGCAATCGATTTCCCCCCACTCAACGATCCCCGCATCCATGCCAGCTGGTCAACCCCTCAGCTAACCTCCTGGCTTGCCATGAACGCAATGGTCTCGGCCCTCACCCAGGTATGCCATTCGTTCCTTCCCTATTTTACAACCTCAATACTCTTCCAGATCACACACATCCAATTTCTTTCCCTCATGTACCCCTCCCGTCTCGAGGCCCAACTAATCTTTTCCCTCCTGGGCCCGTTCGCGTTCCTGGCCGCGTTGACTCAGTTTGCTCCACTCCACCCCAACAAATCGCTTGTCATCGCAGCGAGTGCAATACGCAACGTCTGCAATGCGACACTCTCCATCCTCTTCACTATCTCCCTCGTCCTCTGGGGCTTCGTCGTAAATCGCAAGCAGGCCTGGCGCACCGACGGCGGTACGGCGGCCTTTGGCGTTGGCGCCATCTTCCTCGCGTTTATCTCTACCGCACTCACGCTCGCGTACATCCCCTCGCGCGACCAGTTCGAGTGGATCCCTGGGCTGACAGGCGCCATCGTGCTCTGGCAGAGCTTTCTCGGCTGGTGGTGGTGGGTCGGCGCCGGTATGGGCATCAGCGAGGTCGACGAATGGCTCCAGCGCGCCGAAAAGCGTCGGAAACGCCGGGAGGTGCGAGAGGCGCGCAGAAAAGGGACAAGGGGACGTCTTCGAGGCGCATGGAGTGTCGTTACTGGAGGCGGTGGCCACAGTGGCGCCTCCGCTTTCGCCACCGGCGTCGAGACGGCTTCTTCTGACGCGACAACGGGAGTGGTGGCTGCGGGCGCGAGGGGAAGAGGATTGGACTCTGATTCTCTGCACGAATCGACTAGGTCCGCAGATGCGTCCAGCACGACGGGAGGACTAGAGCACGGCGGCGGCGATAGTGGCAGCAGCAGCACCCTCGATAGCGCCAGCGGCGATGATCGCTGGGTTTGGCCGTTCTCTATCGTGTGGAATACATTCAGCTACATCCGCAGCGCCCACGTCAGCGCTGCGCGCAAGCGCGCGCTGGAGCGGGCAGAGCACCTACGCGAGGTCTTTGGCGTCGATGGTACGTCGCCTGCCGAAGTATCTTCTGCGACCTCGGGTTGGGGTCTCGGCTCGTTTGCAGTGCGGGTACGTGGGAGGACCACAGCCGCCGCTGCGCCCAGAGCTGCGTTTGAGACGGACGGCGTCGGGCGGAGTGTTGTAGATCGTCAAGGGCGGCAGGGTGGAGCTAAGGAGGAAGCACAGGCAGAGGATGAATATGAGGAAGAGGAGGAGGAGGATGCAGACGCCTGGGAGGCGGAGGTGGAAAATGCAAAACAACGCGAGCGGGGACGTCAACCACTTGAGCCATACTCGTCCTCGGTGTGGTGGTGGCGGCCATTGAGGCGGTGGCGGCTGCAAGATACGACTGAGTATTCAGAACGCTGAAGATACGCACATGCATATGCATGCTATTATTACGCACGTACACTTTGCATGGTTATTTTCTTTATGTACGCTTTGTAACGTGGTTGTCAGTCCCATGTTGGATTTAGATCTAGGAGTATTTTTTCTTGGACGCAGACCGATATGATATGATTAGGCATGGACGCTGACGCAGAAGAAAAGTACAGATATAGCCAAGCGAGGGGTATATATAGTACTCTATGTAACTTGGAAAACCACCAAAGCTAAAAAGTTCGTTTCAATCATCAGTCCGCGTGCTCTCCTCCTCTAGCCTGACCAACTCGGCCGCGAGCTCGGCGAGTACATCGTCCGCACGAGGGTTACGCGGGAACTGCATGCCCGTACCGTGACTGGCATTGCGAACCCACCCACAGACCGCGAGGAATGAAAGTCATCAGCGCCCAACTGCCCTGATGGATCCAAAAAAAAAAAAAGAAAACATACCAGTTACCTCCCCAGAGCAATTTCGCCCCCCACGCCCCCCACGCCCCCCAATGATGAGGACGACGCTTCGCGCTCACACCCAACACCTGCGCCGCGTTGCGTCGCCAGCCGACATCGTAAAGATGCATGCGCGCATGGGCGGCGCGCACCGCGCGGCGCTGGGGATATGCGAGCTGGTGCTCGAAGGGCGGACTTGAGAGGCGGCCGCAGGGCGGGAGTGGAGGGAGGTATCGGAGGATATGAAAGGGTGAGATGTGTTCGAGTGTCGTTTGATTTGTGCTAGAATGACGGGCGACGAGTAAGAAAAATATGTCGAATGGGAACGCAGAGTATTAAAGCGGGGAGAGGACGCACAGGACGAGGTAGATGTGGTAGCCGAGGAAGGAGCCTATGACGAGTGCGAAGGCGCACCCGGCAAAGGCGAGCAAAAGCATATGCACAGGCGTGACTTCGTTCTGTCCACACACAGCCGTAACGTGAAATGAATGAATGAAGGGGCTCTTTGCTGCTACAATAGACACGTACGATCGCAAGCGGATTACTGAACGCAAAGATAAGCCCACGGATACATACCACGGCGATGTAGGTCGCCAGGAGCGTGACGGACGCGAGGAAATGCAGGAAGGAAGGGTACGTCCGAAAGCCCTACAGAGCAGCAGCGCGGCCGTCAAGGCCACCAGATCAGAGAAGAAAAATGGAGAGCACCAGAGGGGCGCCGCGTCGTGCACGCACAATACATTTCGCGCCCAACCAGGGACAATGATGGTCTTCATACAATCGAGCGAAGGCAGCGTGAACACATGGACATGGGAACGAAATGGAGAGACCGGACGACGGACGCAAACGCACCCATTTTAAGCACGCATCGGCCACACTGGGAACAATGGTGCGCGCGCTCGGGTTTGGGCCGCCAGCAGATGCGGCACCACTTGCCTGGCTGCGTGTAGTCCTCCGGCGGCGCGGTGAGCAGCGCATCTTCGAGGCTCATGTCGCCGCCACCGCCACCGCCATTGTCGTGCGGCCCACCGGCGGCGGCCTCCGACTTTGCCTCCGGGACCGGACCTGGGTCTCGCGCGACACAGACGATGAGGGAGCTGAATGCGAGAAAGGAGAGGGCGTAGATGGCGAGGAGGTGCGCGATGAAGTAGTAGGGCGCGTGGAGGGTCAGGTAGTGGTAGTTGAGGAGGACGTGCAGGATCGACGGGTGCGGCGCGAGGAGCGCTATGATCGCGACTTTGGACGCGGATGCATCGTCAACTGGTAGCCAGCGGAAAGGGTTTAGAGTTGGGGAACTCACTGGAGAGTGGTACGTAGTCATACCACCGACGTGGATTGCCAGGTCGTTCGTCGTCATCTGAGTCGTCGTCGCTGCTGGGCCCTCGAATTGGGGGGAGGCTACCCGGGTCGAAAGAGAGGAGTGGGAGGGCGTTCTCATCCATGTTCAATGGCTTGGAAGATTTAGCGTAGAAATACTATAAACGGGGAACGGCATGAGTGCGGACAATTCATCGGCATTGGATTGGCAAGCTTAATCAATCATTAATCATTCGGACACGCTGTGCACCGCTCTTTGGTCGCCGTGGAGACTGCGTTAATGTTATTGGCTGAGCTGGCCGTCAAGACGAGTCACTGCTCTATGAGTCATTCACAAAATACGGCTTGCAATCGAGTCATTGCGTCGGTATAAGACGTTGCAAGCATCCTCCAAACCTGCCTCGAGTTGGACTTGCATAATGTCAACTTCCACCTCTCAGATCGTCACCCTCCCCTACGTCTCTGAGCTCTTTGACGCCAACTTCCTCGATGTTCTGCTCCCTCCGACCCCCACCTCTGGCGTTGATGTCGATTTGGCTGCTGATGCTAGCGCCCCAGCACCCGCAAACGCCTTCATGGATGCACTCAGGTCTGTGGCGCACCATACGTATACCCAAAATGGGGCGCCAGCGTTTAGCTCGACCCTTTCGGGTACCCTGGATGCATTTCAAGGCTTGTCAGCCCAGATGTCTATGGCAAGGATCAACTCTCTGCTCTCCAAGGCTTGGGAGGAAGATGCAGTGCTAACCTTGAGGGTCATCTGGAACACACGTAGCATACATGACGGGAAGGGTGATAAGGAGCTCTTTTACAAGTAAGTTCGTATGAGCCGAATGCGTTTGTTCAGTTGCTGACAACCAACCAACTATTTATCAGGGCTTTTGGCTGGCTCTATAAACATCATCCACGCACGGCGATTGCAAACCTCCGACAGCTCGTTGCTCCTGTTTGTGTGGTCAAGGCGAAGAACTTAGTTCGAATGCCACATGGCTACTGGAAAGATCTTCTCAACATACTTGCTCTTGCCACTCTTGGTCAACTTGACGCTGATGATGCCACGTTCTTGCATGCTCCCCGGGGTCGCCTCAACGCCCATCTATGCGTTGGTCCGAGTAAAATGACGCGTGCTGAGCGTAGCGCTGCAAAGACCCCCGAGGCGGTTGAGGCTCTTCTTGCCGACAAGACCCAGAAGGTTAAATCCATCGCGCGTGAACGCCGCATCAAGGACGCAGCCGATACTCACGCGCTTCTCCTTGCCAAGCTCTCTAAGCCTCAGTTCCGTGCTCTATATGTCGCAGTGACACGGCTTCTTGCTGCCGAGCTTATCGAGGAGGCAGCACTCATGCGAGAGGCAGAGAATCTTCCCGACTGTCAGGAGCGGAAACATATATTAAGCAAGGTGTCTTTGGTCGGGAAATGGGCCCCTACACCTGGTGCTTCGCACGATAGAGTGACCAACATCTCCACTGCACTTGCGATTCTCCTACACCACGGCGGTGCTATGTCATCCCTTTCCCGCCCCGTTGTCACCTCAGCTGCCGTACCAGAAGGGGACGTGCACATCCTTCGGTCGTTCTATCAGCGCTGGGTCCTGACACCGCTCCGAGCCACGGCCCACATCCCAGAACCGCTTATGGCCACGCGCCGTTGGGGCGAGGTCCAATACAACCATGTCCCATCCAAATGTATGCATATCAATAGCAAGCACTTCATCAAGCACGACGGCGAGAGATTTGATGCCTATCTGGATAACATAGCTGAGGGCAAGGCCAAGATCTCCGGTGGAACGCTCCTCCCGCACGAGCTTCTCGCCAAGGCGATCGCGCCGCTTAGGTTGGGGCATCGAGGCGACAGCGCGGGATCTTCTGTCCGTCCGGCGCTTCGCGCACGCATCGCCAAGCGCGAGGCGCAGGTCGTTGACGCACAGTGGGACGCCATGATCGCGCGGCTCCGCAGCGCCGGCACGCTCGACAATTGTCTTGCCCTCTGCGATGTCTCTGGCTCGATGGGCAACATCTACGGCGGAGCGACGCACCCGAGCCCTATCCTCCCGGCGGTGGCGCTCTCGATGACGCTCGCGCAGCTCGCTAAGCCGCCCTTCGCGAACACATTCATCACTTTTTCCGCGGACCCCGAGATCATCACGCTGCATGAGGGCGCGGGGCTCGCCGCTAACGCGACGGCGATGGTCGGGAGTAAGTGGGGGATGAACACGGATCTGCACGCCGTGTTCGTGCGCTTGCTGCTCCCGCTCGCGGTGCGTCACCGCGTGTCGCGCGGTGAGATGGTCAAGCGTCTCTTTGTGTTCTCGGATATGCAGTTCGACCAAGCCGATTACACCAGTCAGAACGCGGGCGCTTGGGAGACGAATCATGATGCGATCGCGCGTGCTTATGCCGAGGCGGGGTATGACGTGCCTGAGATCGTGTACTGGAATCTTGCTGGTCAACTCGAGACCACACCTGTCGAGGCAGAGCGTAAGGGCGTCGCACTTATGAGCGGCTTCAGCCCTGCCATGATGAAAGTGTTCATGGGTGAGGATGGAGAAGAGGTGCTGGACGATGATACGGTCATGGTGGACGAGCAGGGCGAAGAGGTCAAGCCTGTTCCTCAGAAACAGGAGATGACGCCATTATCCATCATGAAGCGGGCACTTGGGGTGGCGAGTTTCGACACCCTTGTGGTGCTGGATTGAAGGATTTGATATGTCACCTACACATTTGTACTATTATAATCGCAACATTTCATGTATACTATATCAATGCATTTCAGACTGATTTTTGCCGGAATGGGCATCCCAATGTGCGACGTTAAATAACTGCCATGTTGCGCATCTTTCGCGATTATGAAGACAAAGGCATGGCAGAACCAAGAGATGACTCTTTTATTTTGTGTATGCAATAGGAATGAGCATTTTTCGGTGTACCTATTGCCGAAAACCTCTTCGTGCTATCACAGGTCTACAGAGGCTGTTGTGAAATCTCGCCCTGTAAAGAAATCAAAATCCACTCACCAATCACAAGGCGCAGCGGCTTTTCCTCGCAAACCCCTTCGCCGCGAGATAGCACGTCCTCGACCTTCGCACACTCCCCGATGTGCTTCCCACAGGCGCCTTTCCACGACACCAGCGAGCGGGCGCGGCACGGGAGATATCCCTGCGCAAAGATATAATTCGTGATGTGCGCGAGACGCTCACAACACTTCATCGAATCGAGGCGAATGCGCTGCGTCGCGGTGTGCGGGCGCGCACAGTGCACATATTCGTACCGAATCCAAATCGCGGCGGGAATGTCCGCTAATCATCCGCCGGGCCGGTTCCGGTTCCGTCGTGTCAATACACACCACGGACACAACGATGAAATTTCATACGTACCGATGATGAGACGCAGCGCGGACCCGGGGGTGTTTCCCGCACCGCGCGAAAGCAGCTCCTGGATAGTAGAACTCGATTTGAGCCTGGCGGAAGTGCATTCCTCCCACCAAACGACAGAGCGCCACTTGGGGTCGACAAAGCCCTGCTGGAAGACGTGATCGAGGATGTCCTCGAGGTCAAACAGGTGCGTCCCGTCGCTGACATCGATCAGCTGGGCCGTCGCCTGCTTTTGGGCGCGAGACACCTGGTGGTACGTGATCCAGAGCTCGGATGCAGCACAATGGGCAGCCACGGGCATGTCGATAGTATCGAACGAGAGGACGGAAGAAGCCGGGGTGTTGGAGAGAGGGGAAAAAGGTTGAAAGAATGTTAAGTTGTCTATTTTGAATGCTGGTTGGTTGTGAAGAGGAATACTGTAAGTGTTGGAAGCCTGGGTTTGCCATGAAACATTTATAGCTCGTCGGCTAATGTCAGTGCGAAGGTACGCGGCTAACGCACACACATTTGCTACAACTTCCGCGATGGCGGTCCATCGGACAGTGCCTGGTACGGCAATGGTTACCTATTCAACTGAACCCGTGGCATGTCCAGAGGGCGGCTCTATGACGACGGGGTCGCCGCTTTGACGCCGCTAGCTGTGAGCCTACTCGAAGACCGATGGGACAAGGAGGTAGGTCGAGAGCCAGATGTATTCAGAAGACGGACAGACATGTGGCCAGCGTACCAAGTTGGAAAGCGTAAAACAGAACCCTGGCAATATACTATAAGCAAGAGTAGTTATCCGTTTCCCGCTTTCATCTTCGTCCGGAGAATGGGCTCGTTATCCTGCGGCGTCAGCCGCGGCCACTGCAGGCACTTCCCGTCCGCAGCACCGTTGACACCGAACGAGCCTAGACACGGTAAAACTTTAAACCCAGGTGTGCCAGGGGGCGCTAGCCCAGCCACCTCTCCGCCATCACCCGCGCACCATATGAGTGGAAATGAAGACAAACTTAGGAAAGAGGTAATTGAGGTAAGGGCAGAGTGTGAAAGCCCGAGAGGCAGGCACATAGGCTCTCCGCCTAACCGCCGCCCCAACGAGAGAGCTTCGTGGGGTTGGTGGTGGGCAGCGTTACTAGCCTGAGCATATATATCACTCACCATCGTATCAATGAGGTTGCCACCCACGACTTCTTCGTAGCAGATATCAACGGTACACACCTCGACTTCTCTGCAAACTGGCGGAAAGGACTGCTGCTGCAACTTTGTTTGGTGCCGCTGGCCGGGACAAATGTAGTGTAATTAATGTCCATACTATTGTGTCACATTGAAGCCCAACATAGCGCTACCAAGCCAGGTCAATCTGCACAGGAGTGTTCATGGAAGGACCTGCCAACCCATTTGTTGACCATCGAACCACTGCGGGCCGCATTGTTCGCTTGCCAGGTTGTGCTACCAGCCACCCCGATCTGGGACGATTCTTTGCTCGTAGACGACCAAATAGTGTAAAGGCGAGGAGAGCCGGTCGCGACTAGGCGGGAATTGCGTAGGCTAAGGAGGTCTGGGTTGCTGCGACAAAAGCAAGGCCGCAGCGCGTGGCTTAAAAGTTTCAGAGGTAGTGGCTACGGAGCCCGCTACATTTCATGTGGTCCCCTTAGCAGTCTTAATCTCGTATTAATAGCAAGCATCCTTTACATTGGTCTCACCGCATTGCAGCAAGTCCTCAATAATTGGTATCAACCAAAGCTCCCGTTCTTCACGGTTCCTTGGAGTGAGGGCCAAGTCGCGCCAAGTATTACGATAGGCAATGTTCGACGCGTAATCATGCCTGAGGAAGACATATTGGGAGAGGATGATAATGGATGTTAAGTCTGAAGTTGTGGAAGACACCTGTAGCTGTGCGTGAACATCGAAGACGAGGCCTAGGCATCTATTAGTTGATGACGATGACGACTGCGGGCCACACATGCCCCCTGCACCCCCGGAAGTTGCAAGTAGGAAAGAAGAAGCCATTGATCAAGCAGATGCGGATTTCATCATTACCGATCGCGAGTCCAAAGCTCGTCGTGGTCACACTTGCAAGGTGTCCTCGGGCCGTTTGCTTCGACTACAGTAGTTGCAGGTAAGTACCCTGATATCTTCGACACATTCATGAATAGACTGTCTCGCCCTGAGATGCGCCTAGGTCCAGACGGCGGTCGTCCCGGTGTGCGGAGGTGCGGAGCATGAAACGGTGTGCAAGGCGCATGATAGAAAGCGGAGCGGAGATAAATACAAAGCTCCTAACAAACGACTAACCAATGACACATGACCAACTGAATTGCAATTGCTTGCAACGGTCGCTGCGGGTTGTAGTTCCTGCCGGCTCCAATTCAAGTCAAGTACACAGGCAGTGGGTAATTGGCAGCGCGATCCCTCTTGAGGACATGTTGAACCGTGAATGAAATGCGGTAGGTAGCCATGTCGCAGGTGGCATAGATATCGAACCCTCCGCTTCTGCGGCGTGCCTGGTCATGGACTACTATAGAGCAATCGCCATTCCACCGGCGCCTGTAAAGGGTGGTATGGCGTATCTCGTTCTCATTCTATCTCGTTCGCGGAAGATCAGCTCGTGGGGCTCGTCCCATGAGAGGTCTCGGGATTGGGGGCTCGCTCCGCTGTGAAGGGTTCGCGAACGGCACCGTAGTGGCAACGTCTGCAGCATGCCTCCCAGAGAAGACTTGCTCGAGGGTACACGCCTTTGGCGTGGCCGGGAACGAGCGGAGGGCAGGGCGAGAATCTGCTGGTACTATACAGACAGATTCCGCCGCATTGTCATCCTCGTCTGTCATGTCATCTCACTGGTTTGCCTCTTCCGCGTCTTCCTCCTAGCTGTTGGATACGGAAAGCCCGGGATTGTATCGTATTTGCATACTTCGTCAACGCTGCACATCCTCTACCACTTCCTTCAGTAGCGTGGCAGTCATCACCTGCTCTTCGTCCCCGCCTTCATCACGACGCAAGTCAGACGGGAAAACAAAGCCGGACGCCACTTTTGCGATAGAACCTAACGAGTTGCATCGTGGATCGTGTACGGCTGAGCCAGTGCAGGGCGTCTTCGTTCCTGGATAGAACAGAAGTTTGGAAGTCGATATAAGCACCGCCTTGGCACGCACGATGATATAGCGCTCTCTTTGCCACTTGTACGTCATACAGTATTCAGCTGGGCTGTCTGCAATGTGTCAAACGTGGAAACCAAGCGCCACCTGCATGTCTGGCAAGGGGCATTGACACTGGAGTCGCTGACTCCATCGTGCATCTTTTTAAATTCAGATCGGAGGGACTTGGAAACGTTAATGGATAGTCATTGTTCGAATTCAGTGGCGGCGTACAAGGACACATCTAATAAGGACCATAGCCGTGCCTCTCCGATTTCACGACTAGCGGACGCGTCATATTGTTTAGCACGTCCAAGGTGCCATGTGATAATCTTCAATCTATTCACCATAGGCGCAGCAAAAATTTTGTCCACGTGTATAGATTATTTTCGTCCGTATCAAAGGAGCTGGTTAATGAGAGACAAACAGAAAAATTATCCGCATGTGCCAGCAGCGGCAGACAGCCATATGGTGCTATGTCTCAGGGCTCACAGAGCCACGCCAAACGACGGTTCTTCGTCGCTATCGCCATCAGAACGAACTTGAGCCTGCTCGTGCTCGCGTGTAGATCCTTGATTTTTTGTGTCTCCATCAGGATGAAATTCATCCCTCTGGGGTGTCTTCTCGCCAAGGTCCACAACCGGCAAAGACACCGGAGATGGTGTCTGTATCACCATCGGAGGAAGCTTGGCATCGACCGTCTGCGATGCTGACGTAGTTGCGCTTGATTTATGCACCCACGGTACCTCCTTGTGTGGCGGGACCGGCGACCCATTGGTGCTCGATGACGAGCTTGCATTCGGTGAGGGCGTCCTCTGCGTCGAAATCCTCGACGCACGTGATGCAAAGAAAGAACCGACGCTCACACCCCAACCACTCAACCGTTCCTTTGCTTGAATCGTTGTTGCCTCTATGCCAGTAGGAGCGGGAGCCGCCGGCGGAGTTGGGGAGGTCGTGAGGTCGCTGCTATCCAGTACCTCTGATTTCGAGATAACGGTACCCGAGCTAGTACTGGAACTGTCGACAGAGGTGGACGACATCGTCCGCTGCATAAATCGGCCTTTTACCCCTTCGACAGCTTTAAAGAAGTTTGCTGAGCCCGTGGTGATCGTGCGCGAGATCGCTTCGCGTGTTGGTGCAAGCTGCTGCTCAAGTTTGAGTTCTTGAATACCTTCGGATAGACGCAGCGTAATGTCAGCTATTGCACTGGGCTTCCCGTTACATGGGTGCCTATAAACGAGATGCAGAATTAACGAAGAGACGCAAATGAAAAAAAAGGGGCGTACCGTGGTTCGATGATGTCGAACAGCATCGGATCGGTAACGCGCTGCCATACATCAAACGCATTTGTGCGTTTGAACTCGGCAATCCAGACTGGATTGAAGTCGACAAGCGCATTCGCATCCCCACCTGAGTACAGAGCGGATTAATATGGTACAAAAAATGGGGTGAAAGGATTCTACCGGATCCTGGAGTGATGAGTACACCACGGCTTTCTCCTTTCGCTAGGAAATCCCCATATTTAACGGAAGAGAGTGCCGCAGAAATGTACTCGTCGAACTACTCCCACCGCCTCAGCATCTCTTTCTCGTATATTAACGTACACATACCTTCATTCGCAGGTAGTCGTCGCTGCCCTTGAACCTTCTGCCATCATTGGCATCCAGTAACAAGCAGTCACACAAAAACAGACACTGACCGCATACCAGTGTCCTCAGTATCCCATGTATCATTGACATCTTTAACGATCTCATCTATCCACTTCCGGTCAGCAGGCGTCAGAGAAACCGCACGCTCGATCTTGGGGTCCCTGAACTCGATGGAACATGATTCAACATCAACGAGCAACTCGATTTCTTTCTGCTGGCGAACGATCGCATTCGTGCTTCCGCAGAGAAAGGAACGGGTGTGTGATTTGATGAGGTCGAGTTGCTGAAGCGGAAGGTAGGGTTGGAATAATGCATCCTGTGCACGTCCTGGCATGAGGTGCTGCAAGGCTCTCTGGATTAAAAAAAAAAAACCTTTCCAAAGAGGTCCAGGGGGAGACCAAGATATGCCAACATACTGCGTCGATCTGATGTACGCAGGGATGTTGATTGGGAGAGTGTGGGTGCACGCGATGCTAAAGGTGGTGAACCGCAGTCCTGCAGCATTTGAAGGAGGCCTGAGAACTAAAATTAAGACCACACAGCTTGAGCTGTGAGAAGACGTGCCTGGTATAAGTGATATTAACGAGTATTGATATGTACATAGCCGTTCAACTGGATGGCCATAAAACAATATCTAGTTCAGAGGGTGAGCATTGACGCGCTGTTGAAGGCAAGCAATCGCCGTGCTGACCTTTCGTTGCAAAATTAACGCCTTGACAAGAACTAGAGTACGATGACGAAATTCGTGAACCAGTTCACGACTAGATCTCAATGAGGAGGGGACACCAAACAAAAGCATTTCACGTACATAGACGTTCCTGTCGACGAGTCAGCGCAGACTGGCTAAAGAAGAAAGAGAAACTATACCCATATAGAACCCACTCTCTGTAAGCTGACTTCGCAAAGAACCCTGAAGTGACTCGTAGAAGTCGACGAGTAGTTGGGTGTTTGTAAAATCCCTTGAACAATATCAACAAGTCGTAGCCATGCCAAGGAATACACTCACTTTTGTTCAAAGAGAGCCAGAGTGACGACACCCAATCGATCACGAATAGGACCAAACACGGGTTTGGACGCAAGAACTACGACAGCCTTCTGCACTGTCGAGCGCGTCATATCCGTCACCCTGACGAGAAGAGACGAGGTCGCAATTTGCCGATTGCATCTAGACGCGTGTCAAAGACCCGATACCACAGTATGCTGAACAGGCTTTACGATATGCCGAATACGGTGCTTGGATTCGGGATGTTGGGGACAACGTGAAAATAGGAATAGTCCTCAATAGCCTAGACAGTATGAGGTGACGATATAAACAGAATTGATCCATCGACATACAAGATGTGCACCGTCAGGAAGGGCTAGAAATGGGAGGATTTTGTTAATCTCCTCATCCTCGAAGATACTGCCGACGGAGAACTCGATTCGCGGGCCAACCTGCACGTGTTAAGTTACTAAGGCTACATAAACCACGTTCGACAACGTACCTGATGATTAAAGTCCACAAGGGCAATCCCCAGAATCAACGGTCCGTTAGGCGGGTCGATGAGTAAGCTCTCAGGTCTAATCTTCTTGGAATAGGAAGAAGAGCTGCCAGTGGTGACAAACGATGCCACCGACGAGCGTCCGGGACTCCATGGTTGTGCTGGCGGATATACGTTGTTCTGTAAAGCTGCCGGTAACGGCGTCGGAGGTACGTGTTTGGAATCTCCGTCGAGTGAGAGGCCGTCAGGAGAAGTAACAGAACTGGCACGCTCATTGAATAGGCTGGTGTCATCCGGGTCGTCTGAGCTATCGGTCGAGATCGTTTGGGGGTGTGATTGGCGGCGCAACGTGTCAATTATGGGGAGAGCGCGAAAGTTGAGTGATTCGTGAGGGGACGCCGCAGACGATGAGGTGAAGGATATCGAGTGTTGGGAGGCAGTGTCCGCATCATCATCGTGGTCAGCGAGTGCACCGCGTAAATCAAGGGCGAGGTGGTGACGCAAGTGGGTATCTGTGTCTTGACTGTCATTTACGTCGTCGCGGGAGAGAGAAGACATGGTACAGAAAGGGCGTCTCTGCTCCGTTGCTTGACCCTCGACTCGACCTCTCACACGTGCCGGCGGACGGGTGACCCGCGGGTGACGACGACTCATAAATCATTCGCCTCGCGATACCCACAATTCATCACTTCAAGAGTTAAGTCATGTTTCCGGGCAAATGTCGTCGGCTTATTCACGTCGCCCATTTGCTCCCATTTGCTCTTCCCACCCAGCAGGACAACACAAGGCCAGGCAGAAGAAAATGTCAGGCTACTTCGGTGGTGGATTCCCGTACTCGAGGTATCGCCGATAGATTATCTCCTTTTAAATTTCTGATCAAACTGTAACAGAAAACTGACCGGACACTCTTCATGTGTCAACGCTCTCGCATTCTCTTCAGGAGAAGGGAGATGGTTGGCTAGTGCCGGAGATGGTCAGTCTCCACTCTCCTGGCCGATGACTGCGATGTGTAGATCACATTATGGCCAGATCGTGTGGTTAAACTGTGGGATTTACATCAAGAGGACGTGACCGCACCAACATGCTCATTCACTGGCCCCAATGTAAGTCCACAAATGCCCTATCTGCGACTACTCGCTCCGCTGACTATCTTTTTGTAAAAGTCAAACGTGTTTACGGTTGCATTCTCGGCCTCGAATCAATTCGTATATTCGTGCGTATGCGTACTCTATTTTACGTAATATCACAACAGCCAACTTCATCTATCTCATCTCAGTGGCGGTGCAGACGACAAAATTCTCAAGTATGACTTGACACGGTATTCTGCAGACCGGCTAGGTGGTGACGCTCCATTGAAAACCTACACCCAGCACAGTGTTTGTATCGTTATGATGGCCTACTAACGTGAGGCACTGAAAAGTACACATAGGATTTTATTCGCAGCGTTTCCTGCCATCCATATCAAGAGGAAGTTTTCCTGAGCGCCAGGTATGTTTTCAGAGATACCATGCGTTGAAATTTGTCTAAAATATGCGCCGCTAGCGAAGATGGTTGCATTATGCTTCATGATGGTCGCGCCGAGTCGCGCATGACCCGTGCCCAGGGCACATTACAACAAGCAGCCGAGTTCTCTGGCGCATTCTTTCATCCACGCATGGAGCATTTGTTTGCCACGGGCGATGTTCGTGGTAACGTTCGTCTTCGCGATACGCGTATGGCATTCGGACCACTGCGCCAGCGAACAAAAGAAGGCATTGTCCTAAAGGTGATTTCCGTCAAAACCTGGTGTTCGACGTTCAGCTGTTGACATCAGTTCTTAGTATGTGACAAGGATAACGAGGAGGTCCGTCGCGCATTACATCCGGCCTGAAGTAAGCAGCATAACGTGGGATCCTGATGGTGAGTTTTGATAGCATTGCGTTACGTCAACGTTCTAATCAACCTGCATTAGGGACTATGCTTGGTGTAGCCTTCCTTGTACGTAGAAAGATGCTTCCTGAGATTGTCCACCTGAAAGGTTTTAATCAGCACTGGCTTCCAACGATTTACTCTCTCTCCGACCCATATCCTGTCGCGGTCTGCAGCGGACGCAACCTTCCTGACGGCACCCCTTCTCCTCCAGATGTGCGGACGTTTTCTGACTCTACAACAATGAAGGTACGAGTTTTCTGAATGTTCTACGGACCATACTCACGTATGTAGCACGGATCTTTCGGCGGAAGCGCGCTAGCCACTGGGAGCGAGGCTTACTATTCATCGGGTTCTGACGATTTCAGGGGTTACCTGTGGCAGATTCCGTCCCGGGGGACACTTGAAAACGAAAGGCAAATCATTGATGCGGACGAGTGGCTGAACGGAGCAGAGGACGGCACCGTTGGTCCGTATCGTCGTCGCCTTGCGTCATGAAGCTACGCTGACTCTTAAGTACCGTCAGCATTCACCGGCTCGTCCTATTCTAGCGACAAATATGTCCCCAAAGAGCTCTCCACACCGCTTACCCGCCTACATGGTATGCACCTTGTCATACCTTCCCACCTAGCCATGTTTTATCATCGCCTTAAGGCCACCTCTCGATCGTAAATAGCACACTCATCCACCCCGTGCTTCCGGTCATCGCAACTGCCGGTATCGAACGACACGTCTTCCTACACTCTCCAACATCAAACACTCCATGGGCGTCAGACCTACAACTTACCCCCACCACGACACGCCCGCTGCCAAGCTGGGAGCCTACCACAGCAGACCCGTCGGTATTGCGACTATTGATGCGGCTGAGCAGCCTCATGGAGGCGGACGAATCAATGGGCGAGGACGCGCGCTCGATTGCTTACTTCGACATGTGCGTCTTCTTACATCCCGTCTCCTCGAATCGCATGTTCCTTTTGTCCGCGCGAGCTGATAAGCGCCAACATTGTGGTTTTCGTACAGGATTTTACAGCGCGAGGATAGAAGGGAGCTATTTTCGCTACGGAGACAGGCTATGCCATCGGATGACGATGCTGAAGATGGAAACGATCTTGAGAGGGATTCTGAAGACGAAGCCCAGGAGCGGGAGCATGAAGGTGAAGAGGAGCCATAGAGTGTGTGGTGGACGGAGCCCGCTTCGACCATCCCCTTTCCTTTTTCTCTATGATAACTCCAGGCGATAGAAGCTAGCCACTGTAGTATTCCTTATCCGTCAGAAACTGTATTTTCTACCCCTTATTTGTATTGGATTTCTACCATTCTCATGTGATCAGACAGAGAGTAGTGCAGCTCAATTAAGGCACAAGGCTGGCAACATGGCCGGGCCACGAGCAAACGTAGCCAAAAAAGCGGTTTCCGACATCGATGGAGATTTCATGTCGACTGTTCCGGATCAGATAGCACGACCCTCGAAATTTGTTCATTTTTAAAGGGGGATTCGCAAGATCTGTTTTCAGTCTCCAAACTAATTACTCTGTTTGAGAAGGCTTTAGAGTGCAGGACGCACTCGCGTGGAAAGGCTCTCCGAGTCCTGCCTGTCTGAACGCACGATAAGATTATGGTGCAGCCGGCTTACAGATCCCAGTGGCGAGCGCCGTAGATGAGCATAGCGCAGTGATAAGCGATACGATGGGTCCAATGGAGATTGCGCGAGAGAAATGATAGAATCCGATGGAAATTCCCCGCGGTCCCGCGTCGCCATGGAAAGGAGGGGTTGGTTACAGCGGGCAAATTTGAGGGGCTGATCATCCGCAGTGGTGCCGCGGCGCTGGCAGGCCTTTCATGTCTGTGCAGCAGAAGAAATTCAATGAACCATGCCAGTTGTCGATTGACTTGATAAAGAAGATACGAGAGTGCTAGTTTTTTGAAGGATGGGCCGACTGACTAGCTCTGTCCCAGGGCTATTACTTTACCTGCGCTCATCCTCAGCTGTTATCAGCCCTCCCATAGTCACGTACGGAAGGTGTTACCGTTTAATCCGCGGCATCTCCGGTCGTTCGTCTAACTCCAACCCCCCCCCCCCCCCC